>SWJQ01001174.1:4575-25358 GCA_007252995.1 Zosterops borbonicus | reverse complement strand
GAAGGAGCCAATGGAGTGCTGTCTCCAAGGCGGGGAGAGGGGGATAACAAACATTGTAGCGAACTGGGGCTAACTATAGAACTGAGGGGAAGGTGAACAAAATGGAAGTCGGGGTACAAAGAACAAAGGAAGCCATTTTACACTGAATACAGAACATGAACAATAAACTTAAAACCCAACAAACCCACAGGAAATAATATCTCTAGATGCTGTAATCCATTAGGATTGGAGTGTCTGTCTAGGAAAACCTGGGGCTCTGTCTCCAGCTGCGGTAGGATTCGCTTCGGCTGTCGTCACATCCCTGCTGTGAACCCACAGCATGACTAAAGCCAAAGTAACGGGTGAACTTCAGCCTGTGCCTCCTCCCTCAATGCCAAGGATGCTCAGTAGAGGTCTCTACTGAAGTGTGGTAGTTCCATGTGCCTCATGCATTGTCAGGGTTTTGGCATGGCCCCCAATGGCTGTGCCACTCCCCTGAAGAGGCTGGAGGGCAGGATGCTTCTGCTTAGGTTTCTCAGAGGCACTGATGATCATAAAAGTCTGATAGTAGTCAAAGTGAACTAATGATATTGCCAGAGGATGTTGAAGAAGGGGGGGTAAGAGGGACCAGAGCTGCCTTTGAGACAGGAGGATGCAGGAAGACTGTGAATTTTACAACTCTTCTAAAAGGCTTTTAATGGTTTGTTTCATGGCCTCATTAAGAGAACAGTGTTAGAGCTTCAGAAAGTACTCCCTGCAATTCTTGTGCTGGGTGGGTAAGGCATGTCACAACATGTATCTGTAACAAAGCAAAGGAGTGCAGAACTATGCTGTATGGTTGGGCCCCAAAGAAAAGAGCTAGAACATTTCTTCTTTCACCCTCTACTCTGAATCCTTGCAATAATTAGCCGAAGTAAAATGAATATTAGCTTATGCTTAACTGCCTTTCCAGCATGTTACTCTGCATTGACCCAGTAGTGCTAAACCAATTATTTTTTGAACTTTATGGCTTTAAATAATCCACTGCTTTAAAACTCCCTCTACCCCTCAGCTACTTAACCACAGGCCTGACTGCCCTAAATCCTTTTCTTATACTTTGTAGCTTTTTAAGCAAGCCCCCTCTTTAAGCAGACATAATCCCTTCTCTGTAGAAAACATGAAAGACCTTGAACAAATCAAGATTTCTCCATGGAGAATTCAGCTAATCCTCTGCTTAGCTCCTAACAAGGAAATACATCTCGCCACCAAGCACCCCATTACTAGAACTAATGCCTGACTTGAATAACAAGCACATTATTGTGCTTTAATTGTAGCACTGCTCTGTCACATGGAGAAGTTGGAGAGAAACGTGACTCCGCTCCTCCAGGAAAGACAGGTCACGCCTTTTTGTTGATGTTCACCTTACTGTGATTTAAAAGCAGATTAAATTAACTATTAATATGAACTGCACATACTTCAGATTAGATGAAACAGCTGTACTGTAGCTGTCTAATACACTCTATTATAAAACAAGTGCTGTTACACTGGATTGCTGTTCTCCTTTACATTGTCTTTTGACTGTTGTGAAATTCGTATGCCTGGGCTTGAAGGGGTATAATCATGCCTTTGGGGAGAGGGAGGCATCAGACATTTGGTCACAGAAAATTATGTTAGTGTTAAATCAGAGTGAAAGCAAACTAATCCACAGCATGGATGCATGGTCAGCACTTTTACCCAGAAAGGTTCTCAGCAGTATCAACTGGCTACTGCTGCAACAGTAGAAAGGAGACAAAACATTTTGTGGGGAGATAACTGTATGTACCAAAAAGAAATAGAAGGTGCTGCTCCAGCTCTGGGGTAGTGGTGCTAGCACTGGTGTAGCTGCTCACTGGGTACCATCACAAAATGGAAACAGGAAGAAGACACTTGATACAGACCCTGGCACGATCTTGGGCCTGACCTTATGGGCCACTGGCACGGGGATAGTCATTGCAATGACTCCTTGGATCTTTGTGGTCCAACAGCCACAGCTAAATCAGAAATGAACAATACATGGGGGAGCAGGCTGTGTGCACCTCACCATGTACTCTTCATGAGCTTAGGGGGCAAACGGTTTCCTTCTCAGCTTGCCCAGGTTTGGGGAGAGGTGTCTGCTGCATTCTGTCAACAGCTACAGAGGAGAGACACTGCCAGGAGCCAGTGCGTGAAGCATGAGCCCTGAAAAGGAAATGCACCTCCTGACTGATGCACTCACGTAAAGCCATATTATCTCTAATTTAGTCTCTTAATCAGCTCCATATCATGGAATTAGTGTGCTTCTTCTGCCAATGTGAAGTTCCTCTAGATGCCCTGAAGCAGTATGGGACTATAGATGAGTCCCTGTTTTTTTCTGGATTAGGAAGGACAAATTCATTTGGAAGATGTCTGGGGGAAGTCCTGAATTAAACAAGGAAGTATCTTTGATGCTGTTTTTCAGAGCTGAGAGAATTAACTGTGAGAATGGCAACTCATTTCTGTGCCTCATAAAAGCATATGTGTATTGCTACACAAGAGTGATTGCCAGAAGAGAAGAGGAAATGCTGTCTATTCAATTGTGATGAGAAATTAGGATGAAATACCTTTTTCATTCAGGCACAGTTTATCATCTGATGTGGACCACATAGGCTGCATGTTTATTCTCTTGGCTTATAATCTGCTTTTTTAATTAGGATTTTTTCCTCTCCGTACAACAAACTTAGCTGTGGTTGCTGCTGTACTTATGTCTCTAGATTCTAAAGTATAACACTGAGAGATGGGTGAGATGGGGGAGCAGCAGCAGTATATGGATTTAATGTGACATTAGACAAATACCAAGCAAGATTTTAATTACAGTAGTTATGGCAAATTTTCCTGCTGTGGGAGATGTCAAAAAATCCTCCTATATTCAGTAACCTGAATACATGAACCTCATTGCCTGCTCTTCTCATCTCAGGCTGTATGCAAAGCGCAGAGCAGAAGAGTTAAAGCATTGTTGTTTAAGGGGAGTTCCACTAGATGATGGTATAAATCTTCATAATAAAGTGGTCAGCTTAAACAGGAGTTCAGGAAGAGCAAAATGCCACACAGCTAACAGCAACACACCCTAGTCTTCCCCCTAGTATATTATAGTGAGGCTGCAACAATTGCATCTGTCATGAACACCAGCAATGTCCAGCAGCATCACAGTGGGCTGTGGCACCATGCAGGCAAACTGAATGGAGGGGTAGATTTACTTGATTTAAAATCAAGTAATAATTTGCTTAATTTATTTTGCAAATTAGACTAGGCTAACATCAATTTATTTTTAAATGATTACTGTAAATGAGAGTAATTGTGTAATTATCAGCAAAGTAATTACAGAGCAGAAGAACCATTTACATGAATCTGAAATAAAAAAATCAAAGCTGGGTCTTATATTCCCCCAGATGACAGATGTCAGGATGTTATTGGGGCACAAGTCTCAGCCTGTTTGCCTCAGGAGTAAAAAAGATACAGTTCTTTTTACATCTAAGTAGCATCTTCTCTACCTCACCTGGATTGGCAATGGAGACCTCAGTGGAGAGTCTCATGAAGATCTTGTCAGGCATGCAGAATCGGTTAGGAGGAAGGGCATATGGGACAGAAAATACCATCAAGAAAATCTGCTGGGCAGAACAACCTTTGAAATGTATTAGCAATGGAAAAATGCTTGCTTTAGTCTCTTGGGAGAGTACTAAAGAAAATACCACTTCTGGATGCCAGNGTTTGCAACTTTGGAGGCTGTTGACCGAAGCAATTGAGAATTGCTGTAGCAATAGCACCATGCAACACACTGTCTGTGAACTGAAGCATTAGATGTGTTAGCCTCACAACATGACATTATTAGCACGTGATAATGATAGTTCAGTGTGTTTGTAAACATCGGCTTCTTATTCCTAACTCCAAAGTAGCTGGTATACAAATACACACAAAAGAAGTCAATCACTCGAAAAAATCTGAAAGGATATGCCATTTCTGCATGTCAGTGTCAGGAGTAATACTACCCAGATTTTCCACTTTTATCTGGGGCTAGTGCAAATCTGCTAGAATATGACTGCTCCTTGCAGCTTGAGGAATGAAAAATCCCAATTCCATTTTCATTTCCATTTCTCATTGCGCTGCTTCTGGCTGAGATGGAGTTCATTTTCTTCAGAGCAGCCCACAAAGTGCTGCTTTTCTGATCTGTGCTGAAAACAATCCTGATAACATAATCCTGAGAGCTTCAGCTACTGGCGAAAGGTGCTTGTGCATTGCCAAGGTTTTCTCTGTTTCTCATTCTCCTCGTGCCTTCCAAATGAGCAGGATCCGGGTGGGCAAGTGCCTGGGAGGGGACACAGATGGCACAGGAACTGTTGGGCTCATGACATCTGTGTTGCCAAGCCAGTGCTGGGTTTGCTGAGGCCCTGCTTCCTGGGGGGACACTTGTTTGCCCAGGGGAATCCCTTGTTCTACTTTGCCTTCGTGTGCAGCTTTTGCTTCACAGGTTGAATTCATTCATGAGTTTTCTCCCTTTCCTTGAATTTCACTCCTACCTGGCAGAAGAGCAGAGTGGGGGAGTGGCTGGAGTGCTATTTGGCTGATGGCTGGAGCCAACCCACATTGTTCATGTAGTGGATTTATTACCCTGTAGTTAATTAACTGCTAGTTATACAATTCCTTTAATTTACGAATGAAACCCACAACCAAAACCACAGAGTGGACAAAGAATAAGTTAGTGATGGAACAGGAGATAGAACTCAATAATACTGATCCTGGTATAACCAGTGTGAGGATATTTTGTGTCCCTGTAATAGTTCTGCTCTTTAAATCAGTATATTTCAAAAAGAAATAAGAAATCCAGAATCCTGAATTCTAGAACTCTCTGCCATACAAATATCTACTTATCTATAAGCTCTTATCAGTTCAAAGATACAACAAAGAATTATATGATCATCAGATTGTTTCTGAAAACATGACAGTATAAAAGATATTGGTTTATTGATCTTAGGGCAAAATATTGAAAATTGGAGCTGATTTTATGTAGACAACTTTTGCACACACTTCTTTTCAGAGGAGTTGGGAAAAAAAGACCGTAGTTAGGAGAGGTTTCACTCTGTGCCACACGCACCACCTGCTTAGCCTTTCATTTCAGCTCTGGGTGCTTTTGAAAATAGTGACCTTGATGATTCTTTTTACTTGCACAGCTTTATAAAACTGTCTTGTTACATCCTGCGGGCCTGTAACTTCTAAGAATTGAGAGCCAGACAGAATCAGCTGTTATTGTACGTGGAGGTGCTTGTTGTACAGGGCTGATTGGTTATAAATTGGACATTGAGTGCACAGGCCTCCATAAGGCATCTGAGTAATTATGGTGCAATTTGCATCCTTTCACAGATCTGCTTAGGAAAGCTGTGAATCTCTAAGCCCAGCTCAATATGCAGAGGTGTGTATGCAGAAGCTGAATAAGTGCATAAGCAAAATGAAATGCTATATTTGGGCTCCTCCTCTCTGGCAGCAGTGATTCAAAGCCTCTAAAATGTCATGGCACTCCCATTCTTTGTGCATATGAAAATCATCAGCTGAAGTAGAGGACTGTGTTTTCCACATGGAACTGGGTTGAACCATAGTGGTTGATGTACTGATGCTGTGTTTGATGTTGGCTACCCAGCAGGAGAAACTTGACTGCTTATGGAAACGATGGGAAGAAGTCACAATGTGGATCTTTCCCCTCTTCCTCCTTTTCCTGACCCTTCAATGTAGCCAAAATTCATCTTTGAGAAGGTCGCCATGAGGCTGGAGCCCCAGACAACCACTCTGGCTGCTTGCCTTCCAAATCAGTTGTCTCTCAACTGCTTTGTCCTCATTAGTGCAAAACTGGATTTCTTTCACACACTGACCTGCTGATTGCTCCTTACTGCCATTTATTGAACTTAGCAGTAGCACACTCTATTTTTGTGCTTTATATAATTAAGCCCTGAACCAGCAAGAGAAGTGGCAGCTGCCCCATGTTTAGTGTCAGAACTGTGTGCTGTGAGACCCTGCCAGACTGAGCAGCAGCACAAGTGACGTGAGGGCACGTGCCAGTGCGTCTGTCAGTGTCAGAACATGTGGGATGAAATGTCTGCTGGCTGTAGGCAAATAACAATGGCGTATCTGTTGTAAAGCCTGCATGCCCAGTAAAAACCCATCAAAAAACTGTGGACAAATGTGAAGCAGTGGCATGAGTTTTTACTGGTTGGCTACCTTATAACATGTGGCTGCAGTGTTTCTAAAGTGGTGCTAACCAGACTTCCTCTACTGTCAAACCATGATCTGTGCAGAGGGAGTATTGTTAGCTTGACCTCAATAACTAAAAGCTTTTTACACATTTTTTGACAGTCAGCTAATGGGTCTTTATTTTCCCATCCCCCAACAACAATTATCCTTCTAATATTTCCACAGAGTAATTTCTGTGGTTTTCTTTTCCCCATTTACTGTAGGATTACAAAATTAGTGCCAAGAGTTCACTGTGTATGGAACTTTAATGGTTCGTAGTTCATAGATTTTTACAAACACAGGCAGCAGTCTAAAGTAAAGAGAGAGGAAATTTTATGACTTGACATCTGAAGTATTCCCTGACTTCAAAGAAGTTTCAGCTGGCCAAGCAGCCTCATTTCAATAACTCAGAAGAAAGGTGTTAGGAAACCTGGGAATGGATGAGTTCCCACCAGGGATAAAGCAATGGAGAGCATGAAGGAAAAGAAATCCTGCCTGGTGGAACTGCAGTTGAAATGTCAAGGATCTGGAGTCCTAAAGGGGACAGTGATGACTTCAGATTGAAGTATATAGAGGATATTTTTGGCCTCTGAAATAATAAGGAAAGAGTCAGGCTTGGAAGATAAGAGAATAACCTTAGAAGCTGTTGAGAATGTCACTGATGTCTTTTTTCCTATGTATGTATGTATGCATGTATGTATTTATTTATTTATTTATTTATTGGCTGTGAATAGAGTAATTCATCAATTGCAAGTCATCTAAGAGAAGGTTTCATTGTGTCTGATTCATGAGAAGACAGCAACTGCCTTTCGGGCAGAAACAAAATATGTCTAAATGTTTGGCCCCAGGGAATCTGATGACTTGGCACCAGCCACGCATCACCTGGGTTTCGGCAGAAATGTTAATGGCAGCATGACTTATCCTCATCCTCCTGGGGATGACTGCCTTCCAGAGCATACACACTGGCAAGGCAAAGAGTGATGCAGAAGAGTGGTAAATGAAAGCTGTCCTCCCTGTCAGAGAGCAACAGAAGTGTGTTTCTGTGCAGCAGAGAGGTGTAGCCGAACTCTCTTTCAAATTCTCTTGCTCAATTAAAATATTTAATGCATTACAGCTGAGCACTATGCAGTCCATCAGTGATGCTGCTTACTCTCTCCTGCTAGAGATATTATTTCGATTTCTCTATGGATGCTTTTTAAAACCTATTCTATTTTCTGTTTACTCTATACAACTGTTTAACTGTAAACCATTAAACACTTTCCCTGGGCAGGGACTCGACAGGAAACCTTACCATGGGACCCTTCCATGAGAAAAATCAGTTGTCTGAAACAAGTGAGTGCAGCAGGTTTCTGGTGGTGGCTCTGATACTGGTACTCATGATAAGGAAGAAAAAGCTGGTGAAGCCACCCTCCAGGTACATGAAAAACTGAAGACTGTCAAAAAAATTGGAAGTAAACAGGGACATCCACAGCTTCACTATTTTATGCTACAACAGAAATGCCAGTAACATATTACAGCCTGAGAGCAGTAGATTACCTCACTGTTGCCCTTTACTCTCAGGTTTGAGGTTTCTGCACATGTGCCTTTTCCTGGTGCTAGTGCAATTAACCCCTGTATACCAGCTTGATTAGAGCTACAGATGCGTTTCCATCTACTTCGTCAGTAGCTTGAGGTCATCTAGGAATTAGAGGCTCTAGATTTATAGATATCTTTGGTAAAGCAGCATATTGTTACAGTAGGGAGTTATGACATCAAACCTCAGGAGGGATCCAGCCCTTTGAAATGACATGTAGCCTTTAGATCTGCCTGAATTTCTCTCCAGTAAAAACTGGGTGATTTATCTGCATTGTATTTATAGCATTTTGTACAGCTACAGAGTTCTTTATTCCTTTGCATAAATAACAAATATCTCCTGTGCATTTCTTTTTTTCTTCTTTTAAGCTGCAAGAATTGTAGGAGATTCAAAATTTCTGGGTAGACATACTTGCTATAAATGTGTATTGTAGAGAGGGAGTAATAAGAACTCAATTTTTATAGTCCTCTCTCATTAAAAGTCACCTTCAGAAAACACTGCTGCACCTTACTTATAATCAAATGACACCTCATAACCACCTAACCATTTTTAATATCCCCTAGAATCTATTGTATTATACCAAGGCTCAGACACTGTCTAGGTAGTCAAGGAGAGGAGTATACCGTCATATTTAAAAGCAGCTATTGGGACAGCTTTTACAGGCAGTGGGCTAAGACAATTCAGAAACAATTGCTTATGTGATAGTTTGAGGATTTGTCCCTGTCAAACAGTTAATATTGCTTTAATACATGAAGTAGGCTGTATAAGACAGCAATAATGAAAAATGTCAGGAAAGACAATATCAATTGTTATTCAACATCCACATCAAAGATTACTTTTTTGTCAGTAGCTTTCAGAAAATGTATTTTCCATCAGATCTGATTGCATTCCTCTTTGAAGTGCTCCATCCTCCTGGTAGATTTAATGTGACATCTAGGCACTTTTTAGTCCCTGGGCCTCTGAGGCGATTCAAAGAGGCACAACAAGCCATCACAGGTTTATCCTCAAAGGCCGACACTGTCTGTCTGATTTATTGTAACTTTAAGAATCATCTCCAGCAAAGCATGAGCCTTTCTACCCATCCGCAGCCTCAGACTTTTATCAATTCATTTGTATGCAGCCTGTACATTCTGGAACTGAGAGCCCTATAGCCACTCATGGAAAATGCATTACCTGCTACTAATCCTTTTTATCTTTAAAGTCTGTATTTTTTATGTATAAGTCATTTTGGGTTATCATAAAATATACATAATTCTAGCCCCAAAAAAGACAAAATGAAAAGAGAATATATAATAAGTTATGAGCTTGCCGTGTCCTTATCACCAAGGATTCTAAATAAACAGCTCTCCCTATGTAAATACTGCAGGATATAAAACTGTGATTACTTTCAATAGGGAATAGGAATGCTTCCATTTTTGTTCCCCGTTTCAAAGCGAAACAGTGAGATGAATAATTTTAAACGTGTTTGGGAGCACTTTTATTTTCTGCTTCATTGCTTTGGGGAACTGACACTTGTAGGGGTTGCCTGTCAAACCTCTGTCTTATACACAGACATTCAGGAGCACCTTATGGTTTCAACATTTTGCTTTGAATTCATGGTCAGCCATAAGTTAATGACAGCGCTTTTATTTTTTCCTTTTACTTTCCTTTTTTAGGGGGGTCAAGGGGGTGATGATAATGCAGAATGTATTCAAAGCACCTGCAGTATCTCATAGCATACTATGAAAAGGGGTGAACTGGCTGAAGGATGGTAGACTTCTGGGATCAGGGCTTTCTCTACAAGTTTTGAGTCAGTTTACTGCAAAATCATTGCACTATTTTCTTAAAATACGGTACTCTGTGAATAGTCCTCCCAATAACTTCAATAGATAGAGGAGCCATGCAAACTTTTGTCATTTTGAATGGAAAATTAATCACAGATGGAACTTTTTAAAAATTAAACCTTACTGTCTTCTATCCATGTCAGTCCTGTGTCTCATGCATGCAGAATATCATAGTTCAGGATTGTGAAAAGTAACAGGTAGGCACATCAAGCCGTATTTTGACACTTCTGTATATGTATGTATTTATGCACACACAGAGATAGATAGATACATGCACACAGAGGTCTTTGGGTGTATGCAGGCATGCAAGTAAACTGCTGCTGGAGCAGGTTTTACAGGCACTAGGCTAAGACAGCTTTGTTGACCATTAGTGGAAGTTTGTGTGTTCTTGCAGCTGATGTACCAAAATAGAGAAGTGTTTAGCGGCCAGCTTTAAGTGAAGACACTGAGATTCAGCGACCTAGCAAGAACTAGAAATCTATATGTTTTTGCAGGTGTTGTCCCATATGACCCTGGGGCTTACTGTTTCAGTGAGTCTGGTCTCTTGTTCAAACTCATTCTGTACCTCTGAGGGAAAATTAAACACTATACACATGCTAACAGACACTCCATTAGCTAATTAAATTAGCTGAGTTACATCAAGATAAAATAGATGGGAGAATACAGCTAGGTCTATTTGTCAGATGCTATGCAAGAAACTAACACACAGGGAATGTAAATTCAGATCTATTTTTCAGACTTGGATATAATACTTGTAGACACTTTTAATGAGTATTTTCCCAATCTAATGCACAACATACTAAATTATTAAAGTGGTGTATAAGGACAGTTGTACAACACTGATAAAACATTGCTGCAAACAAAGTGACTGTGTATATAACCAGAAATTACTTTTGGTGACAGACTACCTGTTTTCCTTATAAAGTTACATAAGACTCCATGCATATGATGAAAAATAAATAATACTGTCTAAGGCACTGGTCTGTTGGTCCCACTGACTTAATGGGCTAATTCACAGCCTGCTTGAGGAAGTTTGTCCCTTTGCATTTTTAGGATTGAATTCTCCTTGAAAGCTCTTGGACCTGTGGAACTAAATTCAGCAAAAAGAAAGCCAACCATTTAGTAGGTTGTTGATTTACTGGCAAGTTTATGATGGGAAATATTGGATCAAGTCCTGCTTTTTCTCTTGCTTTCTGCAGAATATAATTCCTAATTAGACAGTTACTCTTGGCCAGCTGTTCCCTCCATGAGGACCTTATTTCTAAATTTTTAACACAATATGGTGTCTGGTGAGAATGGGTATATTCTTGAGGGCTCCTTTTTTGTCTTTGACTCTGCAGAAATATATACTAGGAAAAAGATAGTACTGATTTTTTTCCTAGAATATATGTTTCGTTTTAAAGGTGATAGGTACTACATACTGGCACAGTCCATTTATTTCTCAAGTCTGGTAGGTTCTCTGTGTTTGTTTGTGCTTTTTAATACGTTAATCACTAATTTTTTATTGCCCATACTGAGAAGTGCAATTCTAGTGCAAATTAACCATTCCCTCTTGTTACCAAAATGATGAATTTTAAACAGTTATTCAGCTAAAATAAGCACACTTATTACTAAAAGCTTGGCTTCCAGAATGTATTATCAGTCTTTTAATGGGATAGTTTCCTTGCCTATTGTTTCTTATCTGTAGTATTTTTAAAATAATATGCTTATCTCTTTGTTGTGTCAAGACCCTAAATGTACACAGTAACACCAAGCAAAGGAAACTATTTTGCTCTGCAGAGTTTTACCATGGGGAAACACAAATTGTGCCAATTTACTGTAGCGGGATTTCTAGGGCACACAGAAGTATGAGGTATTCCTATTACTCACTAGCCTCAAGTGTTTACTTTTCCATAGAAAGATAATTAAAATTCTGTTCTGCCTACCACTAAAACAGAAAGACTGTTACCTTCACTGGAAACTGGATCAAGCCATAAGATGGCAAATATCTGTTCAGCTAGAAAGTGCATACCTAAGAGAAAGATGTTTCCTTTTTTAAAATCTAATAGAAAGATATTTCCTTTTTAAAACACCTACCTGATGTGGAAGCACTAGCTTGTTTATGCTCATGACATTAAAGGACCTTACAGAAGCACACTAGATGGGAGCAGCAGATTGATAACTGCAAATTCATGGAATCATAGAATCACAGAATGATTAGGGCTGGAAGGGACCTTAAAGATCATGAAGCTCCATAGGCAGTGATATCTTCCACTAGACTGGGCTTCTCAGAACCCCATTCAGCCTGGCCTTGAACACCTCCAGGGATGGGGAACCCATGACCTCTCTGGGAATTAGCACAGCCAAAGTCAAACACGGCTCCCTGTGCAAGTTAATTGTGGGCAAAATAACTTGTCATTACAAGTTTTCTCCACTGTTTCATTAGTGAACCTTGACATTCCCTTAGAGGAATCTTGTACAAGGGTGAGAGAATAGTACAGGTTTTATATAATTTTTTGTCTTAGATTTTAATTCTTGAAATCTGTGCTTTCACTTTTCTCTATTCACAGTACTGCGAACAGATCTAAATAGTAGTAAGTTAATTTCATAAAGGTACAATTTGTTTCATAAGTGCTATCACCAATCTTGTAATAAGACATACCTGATTTTTCTCACATTAGGCACTGGCTATCAGTATGTCTGAAAAAGGACACATACAGCTACCTCTGCTTTTTAACAGGCGTAGTAATAATCCTAAAATTGGGGATTAGGATGGCATTGTGGAACTCTAAAATCTGGTTTCTGCTCAGAGGAAGACTTCCTAGGCATATGTCCATTAACAGATAATCTGGTAAATTTGGGTAGGCTGGAATGGCTATGCAACATAATGACTACCTAAGCAAAGCTGATGCGGCATGTGGGACAGGTTCAGCAGCACAAAAATACACCATGGGAACATCAAAATCCCCTGGCACATTTGGTGTGACATTTCTGTGCTAACTACTGAAAAGCAAGATGCAGGAAGTCAGCCATCAGAGGTAGCAAAGTGTGGTGGTTTAACCCCATCTGAACAGCAGGTCCACACCAAAATGGCTCTATCTCTCCCCTCTTCTACAGGGCAGGGGAGAGAAAATACAACAAAAGGCTCATGGATTGGGATAAGAATAGGGAGAGAACACTCAGCAATTACTGTGATGAACAAAACAAATGTGGGAAAAAAAGCTGAATTTATTATCAGTCAAGTCAGAGTAGAATAATGAGAAATGAAACATCCTTTCCTCACTCCTCATTTCTTCCTGCACTCAATGTCACTCCTGAATTCTTCACCTCCTTCCTCCTAGCAACACGGGGGGACAGAGAACAGTGGTTGTGGTTAGTTCATCACACATTGTCTGTGCTGCTCCCTCCTCATTGTCTCACCTGCTCCTGTGTGGGTTTCTTCAGGTTGCAGGTGGATCTGTGCACCCCATGGACCTCCACAGACTGCCCCATAGTTGCAGGGGAATCTCAGCTCCAGCACCTGGAGTACTTCCAGTCCCTCCTTTTGCACTGACCTGAGTGTCTACACACTTGTTCCTTTCACATATTCCCACTTTTTTGGCTACTGCTGCACAACGTTTTTTTTCCCCTCTCTCAAATATGTTCTTTCAGAGGTACTACCTCTGTCACTGATGGGCTTAGCATCAGCCTTGGCCAGCAGCAGGTCTGTCCTGGAGCCATTTGGCTTTGCCTCTGACCAACATGGGGGAAGCTTCTGGCAGCTTCTCACAGAAGTCACCCCTATAGGCCCTTCCACTACTAGAACCTTGCCAGGCAAGCATGGAAAAAATGGTGGTGTTCCCGAAAGTCCAAGGTCAGCATCTACTGTGTTATTTTAATGATATGGACATTATCTATCCCTTATCCTCCACTCCTAACTGGAATGAGCACAGAAAATACCATTCTTTGTAACAACAAAACAAACCAAACAAAATTTAATTAGTTATTACTTGTCTTGAACCTAGTAGGAGATGGAGTGTTTTTTACTTTTTTTATATATTAGTTTCCTTGTTTTGTCTAAAAGCCTGAAAACGCTGAGATAAAATCAAAACAGTGGNAAACAAAAAAAAAAAAAAAAAAAAAAGTATGTTTGTAGATTTCATACATATTCTTCTATACCTGTATTATTTAGTTTTTGTGACAGGTATTTCTGTGACCTCTGTCAAAGAAGTGAGTCAAAAGAAAAGTATACCAGCAGGTCTCAGTATTATGAAAGCATGAGGATTTAATGGGATTTTATCACATTTTCAGATTCTCACATATGTAATTTTTGTGACCTGAATAGATATTCAGCAATCTACATTCAATTATCAGCTCTATCCACTAAATTGCCACTAAGCAGATACCCCAATGTTTTGCAGAATTTGGAGTCTTCTCTGGGAGACAGAATACAGCAGAGTTCATGGTACTATTAAGAACCAATATTCATCTGCAAGTAGCCTCAAGTGCTTGCAATAAACAGCCTGTATTACCTGGAAACTCCTTTCACCTGCTAGTTCTGGAGCCAGCAAAGCCTGTCCCAGCTCGGAAAACAAGACGTCCCCTCCGAAGATGGTCTGATTTTGTCAGACCTGGGGAAGGAAACACACTAAAAGAGTGGAAAATCTCTTTATAGCAAGAAAGACAAGTAATTTCAAAGCCCTTTATATCCCAACCAGCTTTAAGATAAGATTTAAAGGAAGTTCCCTCCTAGACTTAGGAAAAAAACTGAGTTCAAATATATCCAAAGGTTTTTGTCAGTCCAAAGTGACATATTTCCGTGTTGGCCAAATCCAGAGTTACACAGGCAAAAATCCCAGGCTGCCTCTGCTGACAGGACCATGTTTAGAAACCTGAGTTCTGTTCTTGGGCTGCAAAGAAATCAGTATATAGGAATACAGAAGAATGAAATTCTGAAAACTTAATACAAAATTAATCTGTGGAACTTTCATAAATCTTCACCAAATATGCTGTAATAATCGTTTTCCTCTGGCAAGGGTGGGTTGATTAAAAGAGTGCTCTAGGAGCACGGCAGACAGGGTTTTGGCATGGCTCTAAGGGCGTGGCACATCTCTGAGGGCATGGCATGGCAGTTTTCATGGCAGTTCTCACAGGCAGGGCAAGCAAGCAGGGTGCAGGTTTCCTCCAGCTAGTGTGGCTTTTAGTTTGTTGTTTGTTGCGTTTCTGTTGGTTGGTTGGTTGGTTTTTGGGTTGGTTTTGTTGGTTTTTTTATTTATTTTTGTAATGGTTTTTACATGATCAAAACCTGCAGTTAGTACAAATGCATGTTACCAAATGGAACCCTCCAAAAAGGATGCATCTGTACAGACCCATTCCTGTGCGGAGGGTTTGAGCTTATCAGTGGTTTTGCAGGGGACTGTGAAGGAAACCTGCCTGTGGTGTGAACAGGTGAACGATCTCCTTTCACTGGTGGCCGAGCTTAGGGAGTGAGGTTGACAGGCTNAAAAAGGATGCATCTGTACAGACCCATTCCTGTGCGGAGGGTTTGAGCTTATCAGTGGTTTTGCAGGGGACTGTGAAGGAAACCTGCCTGTGGTGTGAACAGGTGAACGATCTCCTTTCACTGGTGGCCGAGCTTAGGGAGTGAGGTTGACAGGCTGAGTATCAGGGAAAGAGAAAGGGAAATAGACTGGTGGAGCTCAGCCCTTCCATCCTTGAGGGAAGCCCACCAAGAGTCAGAGTACTCCTATGCCTCTCACTGTCAGGCAATAGGAGGATACCTGGTAGATGAAGGGGAGTGGAAATGGGTTCCTGCTCAGGGAGGTAATAATAAAAATTCCTTCCAACCCCCATCACCTATGCAGGTGCCACTTCAGAATAGGCATGAGCCCCTGGATCTAGAGAGTCAGGCAGGTGACGTAGAAGAAAATTATCTGCCCAGGCAGCCTCCCAGTTACAGTTACACTTCATCTGTCAGACATATCACCATCTCTGACATCAAAAAGAAAAGATGGGTAAAAAGAGAAGTTGTGGGGGGGTGACTTCCTTCTGAAGGAACAGAGAGCCCCATATGTCGACTGGACCCATCCCACAGAGAAGTCTGCTGCCTCCCTGGGGCCTGGGTATGGGATATCACTGGGAGACTTCCTGGGCTGATACAGCCCTCTGATTATTACCCACTGCTGATACTCCAGGCTGGTACTGATGAGATTGAAAATAAGACCATTAGGGCAATTAAAAGGGACTTAGGGCACTGGGACAAGTGGTTGATGGGACAGGCGCACAGGTAGTCTTTTCCTCAGTCCCTTTAGTGGCTGAGAAAAACTGTGTAAGGAATAGGACAGCTCACATTAGCAACAAATGGCTCAAGGGTGGGTATCATCAGCAGAACTTTGGGTTCTTTGATCATAGGACAACTTTTATGGCATCTGTTCTGTTGGAACAGAGATGGAGAGATGGGCTCCATCTTTCTGTTAAGGGCAGAAGGTTTTTAGCTCATGAACTAGCAGAACTCATTGAGAAAGATTTAAACTAGGTTCANTGAAATTCTGAAAACTTAATACAAAATTAATCTGTGGAACTTTCATAAATCTTCACCAAATATGCTGTAATAATCGTTTTCCTCTGGCAAGGGTGGGTTGATTAAAAGAGTGCTCTAGGAGCACGGCAGACAGGGTTTTGGCATGGCTCTAAGGGCGTGGCACATCTCTGAGGGCATGGCATGGCAGTTTTCATGGCAGTTCTCACAGGCAGGGCAAGCAAGCAGGGTGCAGGTTTCCTCCAGCTAGTGTGGCTTTTAGTTTGTTGTTTGTTGCGTTTCTGTTGGTTGGTTGGTTGGTTTTTGGGTTGGTTTTGTTGGTTTTTTTATTTATTTTTGTAATGGTTTTTACATGATCAAAACCTGCAGTTAGTACAAATGCATGTTACCAAATGGAACCCTCCAAAAAGGATGCATCTGTACAGACCCATTCCTGTGCGGAGGGTTTGAGCTTATCAGTGGTTTTGCAGGGGACTGTGAAGGAAACCTGCCTGTGGTGTGAACAGGTGAACGATCTCCTTTCACTGGTGGCCGAGCTTAGGGAGTGAGGTTGACAGGCTGAGTATCAGGGAAAGAGAAAGGGAAATAGACTGGTGGAGCTCAGCCCTTCCATCCTTGAGGGAAGCCCACCAAGAGTCAGAGTACTCCTATGCCTCTCACTGTCAGGCAATAGGAGGATACCTGGTAGATGAAGGGGAGTGGAAATGGGTTCCTGCTCAGGGAGGTAATAATAAAAATTCCTTCCAACCCCCATCACCTATGCAGGTGCCACTTCAGAATAGGCATGAGCCCCTGGATCTAGAGAGTCAGGCAGGTGACGTAGAAGAAAATTATCTGCCCAGGCAGCCTCCCAGTTACAGTTACACTTCATCTGTCAGACATATCACCATCTCTGACATCAAAAAGAAAAGATGGGTAAAAAGAGAAGTTGTGGGGGGGTGACTTCCTTCTGAAGGAACAGAGAGCCCCATATGTCGACTGGACCCATCCCACAGAGAAGTCTGCTGCCTCCCTGGGGCCTGGGTATGGGATATCACTGGGAGACTTCCTGGGCTGATACAGCCCTCTGATTATTACCCACTGCTGATACTCCAGGCTGGTACTGATGAGATTGAAAATAAGACCATTAGGGCAATTAAAAGGGACTTAGGGCACTGGGACAAGTGGTTGATGGGACAGGCGCACAGGTAGTCTTTTCCTCAGTCCCTTTAGTGGCTGAGAAAAACTGTGTAAGGAATAGGACAGCTCACATTAGCAACAAATGGCTCAAGGGTGGGTATCATCAGCAGAACTTTGGGTTCTTTGATCATAGGACAACTTTTATGGCATCTGTTCTGTTGGAACAGAGATGGAGAGATGGGCTCCATCTTTCTGTTAAGGGCAGAAGGTTTTTAGCTCATGAACTAGCAGAACTCATTGAGAAAGATTTAAACTAGGTTCAAAGGGGGAAGGGGATGCAGCTGGGCTGTCTGGAAGCAGGCCCTCAGGTGCTAAGCCTGAGTTAGGGGTGAAATCAGTAACCCAGCTGAAGTGCATGTACACCAATGCACACAGCATGGGTAACAAACAGGAAGAGCTGGAGGCCATGGGGCAGTAGCAAAGCTATGATGTAGTCGCCATCATGGAAATGTAGTGGGATGACTCACACAGCTGGAGCACTGCACTTGATGGCTACAAGCTCTTCAGGAGAGACAGGAAAGGGAAAAGAGGGGGAGGGGTGGCCCTTTATGTTAGGGAGGCTTTTGATGCAATGGGTATTGAAACTAATGAAGATGACATTGAATGCCTGTGGGTAAAAATTAAGGGGAAGGCCAACAAGGCTGACATCATACTGGGAGTCTTGTTATTGTCCACCAGGAGGGAGAAGTGGACAACTTATTCTATAAGCAGCTGGTGAGTGTTTCAGGAGCAGCAGCTCTTGTTCTTGTAAATGACTTTAACCTACCAGACATCTGCTGGGAACTTAATACAACAGAAGAGAGGCAGTCCAGGAAGTTTTTAGAGTGTATGGAGAACAACTTTTTGCTGCAGCTGTTGAGTGAGCCTACCAGGGGAGGGACTATGTTAGATCTGTTGTTTGGGAGATGTGGTGTTTGGAGGCTGTTTGGGGCACAGTGATCATGAAATTACAGAGTTGTGGATATTTGGTGAAATCAGGAGGAGCCTCAATAAGACTTTTACATTGGACTTCTTGGGGGCAGACTTTGGCCTATTTAGGAGACTTATTCAGAGAGTTCCTTGGGAAGCAGCCCTTAAAAACAAATGAGTCCAGGAAAGGTGGGCAGGCTTCAAAACAGAGATCTTAAAGGGACAGGAACAGACTGTCCCTGTATGCTGAAAGATGAGTTGATGAGGCAAATGTCCAGGTTGGATGGGCAATGAGGTTTCAAAGGAACTTAGGAATAAAAAGAGGATGCATAATCTTTGGAAGAAAGGTCAGGTGTATCAGGAAGTATTTAAGGGGGTTGCAAGGGCATGTAGGAAAAAAAAATAGGGAGGCCAAGCTCAGTTTGAACTAAATTTGGCAACTTTTGGAAAGTATAATAAGAAAAGTTTTTGCAAATACATTAATGGCAAAAGGAAGGGTTAGACCAACCTTTGTTCTCTGTCGGATGTGGGAGGGAATTTAGTAACTGCATGCAGATGAGGAGAAGGCAGGCGTGCTTAGTGCCTTTGCCTCAGTCTTTAGTGGGAAGACATCTTGTCCTCAGGACAACTGTCCTCCTGGGTTGGTAGGTGGTGTCAAGAGCAGAATGGTCCCCATGTCATCTAGGAGGAAGCAGTCAGAGAATTGCTGAGCCACTTGGATGTTCAGAAATATATGGGCCCAGATGGGATCCATCCCAGGGTGATGAGGGAGCTGGCAGATGAGCTTGCAAAGCCACTCTCCATCATTTACCAATAGTCCTGGCTCACTGGTGAGGTTCCAGATGACTGGAAGCTGCCCATTCACAAAAAGGGTGGGAAGGAGGATCCTGGTAATTTTAGGTTGGTTAGTCTGAGTACCCAGTAAGGTAATGGAACAGTTTATACTGAGTCTCATCATGCAGCACTTACCGGATACTTANCTTTGGAAGAAAGGTCAGGTGTATCAGGAAGTATTTAAGGGGGTTGCAAGGGCATGTAGGAAAAAAAAATAGGGAGGCCAAGCTCAGTTTGAACTAAATTTGGCAACTTTTGGAAAGTATAATAAGAAAAGTTTTTGCAAATACATTAATGGCAAAAGGAAGGGTTAGACCAACCTTTGTTCTCTGTCGGATGTGGGAGGGAATTTAGTAACTGCATGCAGATGAGGAGAAGGCAGGCGTGCTTAGTGCCTTTGCCTCAGTCTTTAGTGGGAAGACATCTTGTCCTCAGGACAACTGTCCTCCTGGGTTGGTAGGTGGTGTCAAGAGCAGAATGGTCCCCATGTCATCTAGGAGGAAGCAGTCAGAGAATTGCTGAGCCACTTGGATGTTCAGAAATATATGGGCCCAGATGGGATCCATCCCAGGGTGATGAGGGAGCTGGCAGATGAGCTTGCAAAGCCACTCTCCATCATTTACCAATAGTCCTGGCTCACTGGTGAGGTTCCAGATGACTGGAAGCTGCCCATTCACAAAAAGGGTGGGAAGGAGGATCCTGGTAATTTTAGGTTGGTTAGTCTGAGTACCCAGTAAGGTAATGGAACAGTTTATACTGAGTCTCATCATGCAGCACTTACCGGATACTTACAGGGTCTCAGGCCCAGCCAGCACGGGTTTAGGAGAGGTAGGTCATGTTTGACCAACCTCGTCTCCATTTATGACCAAGTGACCTGCCTGGTGGATGCAGGAAGGGCTGTGGATGTTGTGTACCTGGACTTCAGCAAGGCCTTTGACACTGTCTCCCACAGCACACTCCTGGAAAAGCTGGCAGCCTGGGGCTTGGACAGGAGCACTCTTTGCTGGGTCAGGAACTGGCTGGATGGCTGGGCCCAGAGACTGATGGCGAATGGTGCTGCATCCAGCTGGGGACAGTCACCAGTGGTGTTCCTCAGGGTTCTGTGCTGGGACCAGCTCTGTTCAATATTTTTATTGACAACATGGATGAGGCTATTGAGTCTTTCATTAGTAAATTTGCCGACAACACTGAGCTGGGAGTGTGTGCTGACCTGTTGGAAGGTAGGAGGGCTCTGCAAAGAGATCTGGAATGGTTGGATGGATGGGCAGAGTCCAGTAAGATTAAGTTTAATAAGTTCAAGTACTGAGTCCTGCACTTTGGCCACAATAACCCCCTGCAGTGTTATAGTCTGGGGACGGTGTGGTTGGACAGTGCCCAGGAGGAAAGGGACCTGGGGGTTCTAGTCAGCAGCTGAACATGAGCCAGCAGTGTGCCCAGGTGGGCAAGAGGGCCAGTGGCATACTGGCCTGGATCAGGAATGGTGTGGCCAGCAGGAGCAGGGAGGTCATTCTTCCCCTGTACTCAGCACTGGTGAGGCCACACCTCAAATGCTGTGTCCAATTCTGGTCCCCCAGTTTAGGAAGGATGTTGAGATTCTTGAACGTGTCCAGAGGAGGGCAGTGAGGCTGGTGAGGGGTTTGGAAAACAAACCATATGAAGGGAGCTGGAGTTGTTCAGCCTGGAGAAAAGGAGACTCAGAGGTGACCTCATCACTCTCTACAGCCTCCTGAAAGGTGGCTGT
>SWJQ01001173.1:60835-73581 GCA_007252995.1 Zosterops borbonicus | reverse complement strand
AAAAACACCTCTGGAACCAGTTTCAACAGATTTGTAATAGAATATATATATATTTTTGGTTATATATTGCAACCCAAGACAGCACCACTCAGAGCCATCTCCTGCAGGGAGGGCCCCTCAGCACTCCCAGGGCACCACTGGCAGCCACAAGAGGGTTCCTCCTCCAAAGGGAGAATATCCCAGATCCTTGAAACTTCCAGAAGCTGGAGAGGCTGGAATTCCTTATCCCCTAGCTGGGGACTGTCTGTTTTTCCAGAAAAACCCTCCAGGCCCTGAAATCCTTGGAGCTGCTGGCCAGAGATGCTCCAAAACAGCAGCAGATGGTCCTGGCTGCCGCTGCCCTTGCACTGATTTCCCGGGAATTCAGTTCCCTGGGATCCAACCCCTCCATCCTCTCCATCACCCCAAAGCCTCCAGCCTCTCCTTTCCACCTGGGATCCCTTCTCAGCTGCCCAGAGGGGATGAAAGAATTCCCCCACCTCCCTTCCCTGGGGTTTTCCTCCCTTTTTTCCTCCCCTCTCTCTGCACATCCTCCCTCCCTGCAGACGGGCTGTGCTTTCCAGGCACATTTCCCTTCCCAAATATTCGGGATTTCTGGCCCAGTCCCCGGTGTACAGCGTGTCCCTCCAAGCCGAGCTCCCCTCACATCCCTCCTGCTCCTCCTCCTCCTCCTCAGGATCCCTGCAGGGCTCCCCCCGCGAGGATGTTTTGGCTGGGAATTTTCTATGGAAAACAAGGGAGAAATGGAGCCCAGAGGGGGAGCTGGCACCTGCTGAGCTCCGCTAAGTGATTCCAGGCTCCTGGGAGGATCCGGGAGCGCGGCTGGAGCCGGGCGAGGGACGCTCAGGGCTCCTCCTCTCCTCTCCTCTCCTTTCCCTGTGGGAGGAAATGCTTGGAGAGGCCGGGAAGAGCCGGCTCCAAAGCGTGCAGGGAGCCAGGATGGGGATGAGGGGACGGGGATGGAGGGGCTGGGACAGCTCTGCAGGACCCCCCAGGGGTGCTGGGATGAGCTTTGGGGCACCGGGATGAGCTTTGGGACACTGGGATGAGGTTTGGGACACCGGGATGAGCCTTGGGGCACCGGGATGAGGTTTGGGACACCGGGATGAGTTTTGGGACACTGGGATGAGCTTTGGGACACTGGGATGAGCCTTGGGACACTGGGATGAGTTTTGGGGCACTGGGGTGAGCTTTGGGACACTGGGATGAGTCTTTGGACACCAGGACGAGCCTTGGGACACTGGGATGAGCTTTGGGACACTGGGGTGAGGTTTGGGACACCAGGATGAGCCTTGGGACACTGGGATGAGCCTTGGGACACAAAGATGAGCTTTGGGTCACTGGGATGAGTTTTGGGGCACTGGGATGAGCTCTGGGTCACCAGGACGAGCTTTGGGACACCAGGATGAGCCTTGGGACACTGGGATGAGCCTTGGGACACAAAGATGAGCTTTGGGACACTGGGATGAGCTTTGGGGCACTGGGATGAGTTTTGGGGCACTGGGATGAGCTTTGGGACACTGGGATGAGTTTTGGGTCACCGGGATGAGCTTCGGGTCACCGGGATGCTTTAGGACACTGGGATGAGCTTTGGGGCACTGGGATGAGCCTTGGGTCATCAGGATGAACTTTGGGTCACCAGGATGAGTTTTGGGACACCNGCACTGGGATGAGCTTTGGGACACTGGGATGAGTTTTGGGTCACCGGGATGAGCTTCGGGTCACCGGGATGCTTTAGGACACTGGGATGAGCTTTGGGGCACTGGGATGAGCCTTGGGTCATCAGGATGAACTTTGGGTCACCAGGATGAGTTTTGGGACACCGGGATGAGCCTTGGGACACTGGGATGAGCTTTGGGTCACCAGGATGAGCCCCAAAACCTCTTCCCAACCATGGATCACCCTCAGGACACTCTCTCTGTCTTAACCCCCCCATTCCCACCTGGCTGAGCCTCAGGGGGATGGATGGGACCCCCCAATCCCAGGATGGATGAGATCCCCAATCCCGGGGGATGGATGAAACCCTCCAGTCCCATGGACATGGATGAGACCCCCATCCAAGGGGGATGAATTAGATCCACCAGTTCAGGGAGATGAATGAAATCCCCAGTCCTGGGGAATGAATGAGACCCCCAATCCTGGGGGATGGATGAGACCCCTTGACCTGGGGGGGATGGATGAGATCCCCAATCCAAGGAGAAGGGATGTCACCCCCAATCCCAGGGGGTGCATGAGATCCCCCCAATCCTGAAGGATGTATGCCACCCCCCAATCCCGTGGGACGGATGAGACCCAAATCCCGGGGGGATGGATGGGGGCCCCCAATCCCACAGAGATGGACAAGATTCCCCAAGCCCAGGGAATGGCTGAGACCCCCAAGCCCAGAGGGTGGATGGGACCCTCCAATCCCAGGGGATGGATGAGGTCCCCCAGTCCTGGGGGATGGATATGATTCCCAAATTCTGGGGGGATGGATGAGATCCCCAGTCCCAGGGGATGGATGAGATCCCCAATCCTGGGGGATAGATGTGACCCCCTAATCCTGAGGGATGGATGAGGTCCCCAGTTCCATGAGATGGATGGGAGCCCCAAATCCCAGGGGATGGATGAGACCCCCAATCCCAGGAGATGGATGGGACCCCCCAGTCTTCANAGATCCCCAATCCTGGGGGATAGATGTGACCCCCCAGTCTTCGNGGATGGATGAGACCCCCAATCCCAGGAGATGGATGGGACCCCCCAGTCTTCAGGGTGGATAAGATTCCTAAATCCTGGGGGGACGGATGTGACTGCTCCAGTCCCAGGGGGTTGGNGATGAGACCCCCAATCCCACAGAGATGGATGAGACCCCCAGTCCTGGGGAGTGGATGGGACCCCCCAGCCCCAGGGGGATGGATGGGAGNGGACGGATGTGACTGCTCCAGTCCCAGGGGGTTGGATGAGACCCCCAATCCCACAGAGATGGATGAGATCCCCCAGTCCCATGCAGAATTCCCCAGCCTGCAGAAGTGCCAGCTTGGCATCCCAGCACTGCCAAACCCCAAGACAAATCCGCGCTGTCACAGTGGCCCCTTTGCTGGGGAATTTATTTACTTTGGATGCTGCCGCCTTATCGTCCATGGAAATGTTTATCCCAAATATTTAACGGCAGCTCTGCACAAACTGAGGCTTCCTGGGGCAGCAGTCAGAGCAGGGCCCACATCTCCTCTCCTGCTGGTGCAAAAAATTCAGGATAATTCCTTAGGTTTTTATTTTCCCCCAAAGAATCTCATCCTCAACCTGATATTCCCTAACCTGGCCAGAGTCTTTCTGATGAGAAATGCAGGAGAGCCCTGAACAACAACATCCCCAATCCTCGCTAAGTCGTTAAACAGAGGGAGCCTGCAAAGTGCCAACACTCCTGAGAGAAAAGACGGGAGAGAGAGAGGGAGAGAGGATAGAAATCGCAGGTTATTTATAACGCCAGGCAGCACCAGGGGCTCTCCAGTCTCTCCTGCAAAGCTGCGGCTGGGAGGTCACTCCCCGAAATCCCTGCCGAGCCCGGGCCGTGCCAGCGCAGTGTTTGCTCCGGGAGCTGGGGCGGGCACCCGGCGCTGCGGCTGGGGAGCCTCTTCCCTCCCTCCATCCCTCCCTCCATCCCTCCTTCCCTCCCATGCTGCCGGTGCCACGGCACAGCCCGCAGCAGCCTTTGCACAGGAGGAGCGCACCTCGGTGAGTCCGGCCCGCCGTCTTTTAGCGAGGTTTTTTTTTTTTCATTATTATTTATTTGATTTTTTTTTTAATTTTTTTTTTTTTTTTAAACCTGATTTGCATCCCTGCCGCGGAAAGCGCCTGGCAGCGCCAGGGGTGGCACGGCTGGAGAGATGGAGCTGGGGGGAGGCACTGCCCCTCCTGCCCGCTTCTTCTCCCGGTGCCCATTTCCCTTCCCACCCACTTCTCCCGGTGCCCAGCTCCTTTCCCACCCACTTCTCCCGGTGCCCACCTCTCCTGCTGCTCCTCTCTCCTGCCCACTTATTCTCCTCATGCCCATCTCCCTTCTCACCCACTTCTCCCGGTGCCCACTTCCCTTCCCACCCATTTTCCTGATGCCCAGCTCCTTTCCCACCCACTTCTCTGGTGCCCACCTCTCCTGATACCCAATTTTCCTGCCTCTCCTTCTCTCCTGCCCACTTTTCCCGATGCCCATCTCCCTTCCCACCCACTTCCCCTGGTGCCCACTTCTCCTGCTGCCCAATTCTCCTGCTGCTCCTCTCCCCTGCCCACTCCTCCTGATGCCCATCTCCCTTGCCAACCACGTTTCGTGTCACTCCTCTCTCTTCCTGCCCCATTTCCTGCTGCCCCTCTCTCCTTCTTCCCATTTTCCTGCTGCCCATCTCTCTTCTCACCCATTTTCCTGCTGCCCCTCTCTCCTCCTTGCCCACTTTTCCTCATGTCCTTCTTCCTCCCCTCTTTTCCCGCTGCTCCTCTCCCATCTCACTCATCTCCCCATCCCACCTCCCCTCTTGCCCATCTCCCCCTCTGCCACTTCTATGCCCACTTCTCTGGGATCTGGACACCTTCCCCCATGTCCCCCATCCCATCCCATCCCATCCCATCCCATCCCATCCCATCCCATCCCATCCCATCCCATCCCATCCATCCCATCCCATCCCATCCCCTCCCATCCCATCCCATCCCATCCCATCCCATCCCATCCCATCCCATCCCGTCCCGTCCCATCCCGTCCCGTCCCATCCCATCCCTTGGGAAGTCCATGACCCCATGGATGGCCACAATCCTCATCCTCCCAAATCCTTGGAACAAGGAGCTGACCCCGTTGCAGCCCCTGGCACAGGACAGGGACACCAGGAGGGGACAGACCCCACCCCAAACCCGGGGATGAAGCCCCCAGGGAGGGGAGGAGCACCCCATAAACAATGAGGGGACAGCGGGGTCTGCTGGGGACAGATTTTGGGGTCACAAGTGGGTTGAAGGGGGGCACTGGGAAAGGTGGGGGGACACCAGGAATGGGTTCTGATCCCAGGAATGGGGTTATGCCCCCAGGGATGGGATACTTTTTTCCTCAGGGATAGGGATTTTCCCCCAGGAATGGGGTTATGCCCCCAGGGATTGGGGTTTTGCCCCCAAGGATGCGGGTTTTGCCTCCCAGAGATGGGGGGTTGACCTCAGCAATGGGATTTTCCCCTCAGGGATGGGGTTTTCCCCCCTGGAATGGATTTTTTTCCCCTCAGGAATGGGGTTTTTCCCCCAGTAATGGGGTTTTTCCCCTCAGGAATGGGTTTTTTCCTTTCAGGAATGTTTTGTTTTTTTTCATTCAGGGATGGGGTTCTGCCTCCAAGGATGGGTTTTTACCCCAGGGATGGAGTTTTTACCCCAGGGATGGAGTTTTTACCCCAGGAATGGGGTTATGCCCCCAGGAATGGGGTTTTTCCCCTCAGGAATGTGTTTTTTACCCCAGGGATGTGGTTTTTACCCCAGGCATGGGGCTTTTGCCCCAAAAGGGCCCCCGAGAAGGGGCTGCCAGGAGGGTGGAGGAGCTGCAGGCTCTGGTATGAGAGCAGGCACAGAGCCCTGGAGCAGCAGCAGCAGCAGCAGGAGGAGGAGGAACTCCTGTGCCCCTGCCAAGCTCCCCGTGGCACTCAGCATCCCCAGGATCCCATCCCGAGCGCTCAGAGCTGCAAACAGGGAAAACCAGGAGAAACCCAGGCCTGGCCAAACCTGCCTCAATCCCTCTCTTTTCCCGTGCCAGGGTGGCAGGCCCGGGCACTCTGTGCCCTCTGAGCCAGGCCCGGTGTCCCCTCCCTGCCCCAGGCTGGGGACATNCTCAGAGCTGCAAACAGGGAAAACCAGGAGAAACCCAGGCCTGGCCAAACCTGCCTCAATCCCTCTCTTTTCCCGTGCCAGGGTGGCAGGCCCGGGCACTCTGTGCCCGCTGAGCCAGGCCCGGTGTCCTCTCCCTGCCCCAGGCTGGGGACACGGCCAGGGGTCACCGGGTGACCTCAGGGCCACCCCTGGCCCGGCACAGAGGGGACACAGGTCCCTGCTGGTGGCTGCTGGGACAGAGCTGGCAGTGACACCCTCCAGCCACGTAGGATCCTCCTGAACGCTCCCGGCAGAGAAATTCCTGGAGGGATTTCAAACTGCCTGGCTGCAGGAACACCCCGTGAGCTCGTTCATCCCCAGGATGAGGAGTCAGGATGACTCCAGAGCTGGAATTGCCCCACTGAAGCCCCACCTGGGCATGGCAGGGGGTCAGGGATGGGTTTGTCTCCTTTTCCCTGCTCTCCTCCAGCACCAGGAGATGTCCCCTCTCTCACCGAGGGTGAAAAATGGAAACCTGGGAGAAGTTTCAGCTCCAAAATCGGGCAGGATTTGTTTACCAGGAGCTGCATCTTGAGTTTCTGTGGGGGAAGGGAGAGCTGGATGAAACCCACAGCGATTCCTGTCACCAGCGAGAGGAGCATAAATAGCTCCTTCAAAAGGAGCCTCGAGCTCCTTCAAAAGATGCTTCAAGCTCCTTCAAGAGATGCCTCGAGCTCCCAAAATCACCCTGATCTGTCAGCTGCCCCTCTCAGCCGGAGAATTCAAATCCTTTCTCCAAGGGAAGACAAATTCCTTCTCCTCCCTGCCAGGCAGAGCCAACCCCGGGGACCTCGCGTGACCTCAGACCAACCCCTGTGTCCCCAACCTCTGTCCTGTGCCCAGAAATTGGGATGGAATTAGCCAGAAATCGGGATCTCACAAGCAAATCTCCACTGGGAGGAGGTTTTTTCCCCAATTCTCCACTGGGAGGAGGTTTTTTCCCCAATTCTCCACTGGGGAGGAGGTTTTTTCCCAATTCTCCACTGGTTTTCTCCCAAATCTCCACCAGGAATGGAGGTTCCTCCCAAATCTCCACTGGGAGGGAGTTTTCTCCCAAACCTCCACTTGTTTCCCCCGAATCTCCACTGAGGACAAAGGTTCCTCCCAAATTTCCACTGGGATGGAGTTTTCTCCCAGATCTCCACTGGGATGGAGGTTTTTCCCATTTCTCCATTGGTTTCCTCCAAGTCTCCACTGAGGACAGAAGTTCCTCCCAAATCTCATCTGTTTTCTCCCAAATTTCCACTGGGATGGGTTTTTTTTTCCTAAATCACCACCAGGGAGGGAGTTTTCTCCCAAATTTCCACCAGACCTGGAGGTTTCTCCCAAATCCCCACTGGTTCCCCCCCAAATCTCCACTGAGGACAGAAGCTCCTCTCAGATCTCCTCTGGTTCCTCCCAAATCTCCACCAGGGCTGGAAGTTCCTCCCAAATTTGCACTGGTTTCCCCCAAATCGCTACTGAGGACAACGGTTCCTCCCAAATTTCCACTGGGATGGAGATTCCTCCAAGATCTCCAATTGAATTGGGAGTTTCCTCCCAAGTCTCCACTGGTTTCTCCCAAATCCTCACTGGGATGGAGATTCCTCCCAAATCTCCATTGGTTTCTTCCAAATTTCCACTGAGCTGGAGTTTTTTTCCCAAATCTCTACCTGCTCTTCCCAAATCTCCACCAGGGATGGAGATTCCCTCCACTCCATCCTCCACTGAGCTGGAGTTTTTTCCCAAATCTCTACCTGCTCTTCCCAAATCTCCACCAGGGATGGAGATTCCCCCCACTCCATCCTCCACAGGGATGGAGTTTTTTCCTAAATCTCCACTGGTTTCTCCCAAATCTCCACTGGGCTGGAGTTTTCTCCAAGATGAAAAGGGGAAGATCAGATAACCCCACACAGAAGTCTCCACAGTTGGGGATTTTTTGGTGTAGGATCCCCTCATCTCCTCCTCATTCTCCAGCTGTGCCACCCCCAATTCCCACCCCACCAGGCCCCCATCTCATCCTCTTTCTTTGACCCCTGACAGATCCCTCCAGCACCATGAGGGCCACCACCACCCTCATCCTCATCCTGGTGGGGCTCTGCGGGTCCTCGGTGGGCCAGTACAACGAGGAGGAGGACCTGGCGTGGCTGCAGTACTACCTGCGCCAGTCCCGCGCCTCCTCCTACAACTACGTGCCCTACTACGGCGAGGAGGAGAGCCCCGCGTACGCCTACTCCTACCCGTCCGCCACCGACACCGAGCCCGAGCCCGAGCCCGAGCCGCAGCAAGCCGCGCCCTGGCGGTGTCCCCAAGAGTGTGACTGTCCCCCCAACTTCTCCTCGGCCATGTACTGCGACACACGCAACCTGCGGTACCTGCCCTTCGTGCCGTCGCGGATGAAGTACGTCTACTTCCAGAACAACCTCATCACCTCCATCCAGGAGGGAGCCTTCGACAACGCCACCGAGCTGGAGTGGCTGGCGCTGCACAACAACCAGATCGGCAGCGACAAGGTGGGGAAGAAGGTTTTCGGGAAGTTGAGGCGGCTGGAGAGGCTCTACATGAACAACAACAACCTGACCAGGCTGCCCAGCCCGCTGCCGCGCTCGCTGAGGGAGCTGCACCTCTCCTACAACCAGATCTCCAAGGTGCCTTCCAACGCCCTGGAGGGGCTGGAGAACCTCACGGCGCTCTACCTCAGCCACAACTTCATCTTCGAGATGGGGGCGTCCCTCAAGGGGCTCAGCTCGCTGATCCTGGCCGACCTGAGCTACAACAACCTCAGGAAGGTCCCCGACGGGCTGCCGGCGTCCCTGGAGCAGCTTTACCTGGAGTACAACTACATCAACGCCATCCCCGACGATTATTTCAGGGTGTCCCCCAGGCTGCTCTACGTGAGGATGTCCCACAACAGCCTGACCAACCAAGGGCTCTCCAGCAACACCTTCAACAGCAGCAGCATCCTGGAGCTGGACCTCTCCTACAACCGGCTCCAGAAGATCCCGCGGGTCAACACCAACCTGGAGAACCTCTACCTGCAGGGGAACCAGATCAACGGTGAGCAGGGCTGGGGTGGTGGTTTGGGCAGGGATTTGGGATTTGTGAG
Source organism: Zosterops borbonicus (assembly GCA_007252995.1). NCBI lineage: Eukaryota > Metazoa > Chordata > Aves > Passeriformes > Zosteropidae > Zosterops > Zosterops borbonicus. Next base: position 64,634 of record SWJQ01001173.1, on the reverse strand, counting down.
GGTTCCCAGTGGCCGTGAGTGAGGGCAGCTGTGATGTCCCAGCTCAGAGTGCTCCTGTGGGATCCCTGTGGGATTTTGGGGGGGTTTTCAGGAGTCTTGGGGTTGGAGATGATGGAAAGCAGAGGAGGGGTCTGTGGGGTCAGGAGGGTGACAGGGGCAGAGCTGGGGGGTCCCCACAGGCAGGCTGGGGACACAGAACACGCTGGGCAGTGCCAGCACAAGGGACAGGGACATTCCCCAGTGCACAGGGACATTCCTCAGTGCCAGCACAAGGGACAGGGACATTCCCCAGTGCACAGGGACATTCCTCAGTGCCAGCACAAGGGACAGGGACATTCCCCAGTGCACAGGGACATTCCTCAGTGCCAGCACAAGGGACAGGGACATTCCCCAGTGCACAGGGACATTCCTCAGTGCCAGCACAAGGGACAGGGACATTCCCCAGTGCACAGGGACATTCCTCAGTGCCAGCACAAGGGACAGGGACATTCCCCAGTGCACAGGGACATTCCTCAGTGCCAGCACAAGGGACAGGGACATTCCCCAGTGCACAGGGACATTCCTCAGTGCCAGCACAAGGGACAGGGACATTCCCCAGTGCACAGGGACATTCCTCAGTGCCAGCACAAGGGACAGGGACATTCCCCAGTGCACAGGGACATTCCTCAGTGCCAGCACAAGGGACAGGGACATTCCCCAGTGCACAGGGACATTCCTCAGTGCCAGCACAAGGGACAGGGACATTCCCCAGTGCACAGGGACATTCCTCAGTGCCAGCACAAGGGACAGGGACATTCCCCAGTGCACAGGGACATTCCTCAGTGCCAGCACAAGGGACAGGGACATTCCCCAGTGCACAGGGACATTCCCCAGTGCCAGTGCAAGGGACAGGGACATTCTCCAGGGCACAGGGGTCAGGGACATCATTGCCCAGTGCCAGCACAGGGGACAGGGACATTCTCCAATGCCCAGGGTACAGGGAACATGGATATTTCCCAGTGCCAACACAGGGGACGGGGACATTCCCCAATGCCAGCAGAGGGGACAGGGACATTCCCTGGTGCCCAGTGCCAGCACAGGGGACAGGGACATTCCTTAGAGCCAGCACAGGGGACAGGGACATTCCCCAGTGCCCATGGCACAGGGCACAGGGACATTCTCCAGGGCACAGGGGTCAGGGCACAGAGACATTTCCCATTGCCAACACAGGGGACAGTGACATTCCTTAGAGCCAGCACAGGGGACAGGGACATTCCCCAGTGCCGGCACAGGGGACAGGGACATTCCCCGGTGCCCAGGGGCAGCACAGCCCCTCTGTCCCCCCACAGCCCCATCCATGTCCCCAAAGCCCCCCACGTGTCCCAGGCTGCAGCTGAGGGGTTTTATTCCCTCGGGAGCGCTCAGATCCCGATCTCCTGCCAGGCCCGGCCTTCCCTCCCCTCCGTACACAAACAAATAAAGGGAACAGATTGTTCTGGGGCTGCTCTATTTATAAAAACGGGCTGGGAAAATAAACCCCCGAGCTAAAGCTCCTGGAAAAAAACGGCCTTGGTGCTCTCCTCACCTGCCAGGCCTTGAGGGCAGGGCTGGGATTGAGAGGATGGGATGGGAATGGGATGGGGAATGGGAGTAGGAATGGGAATGGGAAATGGGAATGGGAATGGGAATGGGAATGGGAATGGGAATGGGAATGGGAATGAGATGGGAATGGGAATGGGGATGGGAATGGGAAAAGGGATGGGGATGGGAATGGGGATGGGGATGGGAATGGGAATGGAAATGGGAGGGAATGGGATGGGAATGGGGCTAGGATGGACATAGGAATAGAAATAGGATAGGAATAGGAATAGGAATAGGAATAGGAATAGGATGGGGATGGGGATGGGGATGGGGATGGGGATAGGGATGGGAATGGGAATGTGGGAGTGGGAATGTGTCAGTGCAGCCATCAGCTGTTGCAGGGAAAACACAGAACCCCGCAGCGGGGAGCTGCCAGCAGCACAGACACGGGAACAGATTCCCAAATGTTTGCTTTCCAAAGCCGGAGCTGCCGCCGTCTGCCCACAAACGCCGCGGAGCCACCGCCGGCTCCTCCTCCTCCTCCTCCTCCTCCTCCTCCTCCTCCTCCTCCTCCTCCCCCGCGGGTCCCGCTGACCTTCACAGCACCCCCGGGAGCCGGGATGCAGCTCCAACCCCTTTGGAGCACCCAGACCATGGTCATACCCCTACTCCTCACCGAGGGTCCCCTCTGTGGGTGGAGCTCCCCCAAAATCCCAGCCTGGCTCCCCCCAGCATCCTGCTCCCTTTTCCAGCAGCAGCCCGGCCTGGAGCTCTGCTGCCCTCTAGGCTCAAATCCTGCACGACAAAAAAAAGTCCCCAAAAAATGTATTTGGGAGTTTGTTCCATCTCCCGGTTCCAAACTGGGCTGGGCTGGAATTTCCCCGCCTGGCGCTGGCAGCAGAGGAGCTCAGAGGGGACAGGGACATCCCAGGAGGGCTCAGGGGATGGAGGCTGCACATTGAAGTCTCCAAAAGAGGCTGGAAAGGCAAATCCTGATGGAAATCAACGTTTTCTGTCCGACTCCACCCTCCGAGCTGGCTGGGCAGGGAAGGCTCCCAAACCCTCCTGCTCCTCCTGGCTGTGCCCAGGAGCACCGGGAACACTTTTAGGTTGAGGGGTTGAGTCCAAACCTGCAGGAAAAATCAGAGAATTTGGGGTTCTCCCATTTATTTCCCCCCTGCCCGGTCAACATAAAGCAGCTCTCAGAGGTGGAGCCCAGAGAAAGAGAATTTCCCACTAAAAATCAGCCTGTTGTTAGAGGGCATGAAATGAAGGACACACACGCAGTCAGAGCAAAAAAGAGAGATTTTATTTTTGACCTCGATTTATATAGATTTTGGACAATGACCAGGGATTGGACAAACGAGGTTGACACCTCTCCAACCACACTGGTCAAACTACAAGTCCATCAGTTGTCCCTCCTTTGGAGAGAAATGTAAACAACAAAAAAAAAACAGTTTACAAAACATCACTTTTTTAACATGAAAATCCAATGGTGTCGCTGTTCACGACATGAAAGAACCACACTCACGTCAGGTTCAGAGGTGAGCAGGGAAAGAGGAAGTTTATTATGATTTGGGGTTTAAATAGGATTTGGGATTTGATCAAGGGTTGGGGGATGAGAGGAACACCCCAGTGGTCAAACCAGCAGTCCATCACAGAGAGGAATAAAAACAATCTATTTTGTTTATGTTAAATGTGTGAAAAACTCCAGTAGAAAATATATAAACAACCATCAGAAGGCTGAAAGTCAGGGCGACACATGAGAAACTCCATCACAGAAATACAAACATCAAAAAAGCTGAAAAAAGTTCAGAGCGACATCAGCCCTTTTGGGAAGGTCGTGGAGGGAATTGTCGTGGTTTGAAAGCAAAACGAGTGAGAGGCTCCAAGTCAGAAATACAATTTAATAAGAAGAAAGGTAAAATAAAATAAAATAAATGCAATAACACAAAGGATCACTGACAGAGTCAGAACACACCCTGAGCAGGGTGGTGGGAGCAGTCCAGGTGAGGGGCTCTTCCTGAAGCAGTGATCCCACAGAAAGGTCTGGGAGCTCTGCTCCTCTGGGAATCCAGTGGCTCAGGGCTGCTTGTCCTGTCCCAAATCCCAGATTCTCTCCAGGTGGGAATGCTTGGCTCCTCCCCCTGGGCATTGGGAGCATCTCCCAATGGGATGAGGAGTCGTGCAGTGGCTCCTTGATGGCCCATTAAACAGAGAGAGCTCCTGGAGGGAGTTC
>SWJQ01001173.1:34951-49832 GCA_007252995.1 Zosterops borbonicus | reverse complement strand
GTGTTTTTTGTTGTTGTTGATTTTTTTTGTTTTTGTTTTTGTTTTTGTTTTGTTGTGTTTTTTTGTTTGTTTGTTTGTTTGTTTTCTGGTGGTGGTGGTGGTGGATTTTTTGCAGGATCACACACAGAGGGACAGACCTGTCAGGACGGTCCCACAGAGGGACAATCCCTGGGAAGGGAAGGGAAGGGGAGGGGGGTGAGTTTTGAGGGAGCCCCGCAGCAGCTGCTTCTCATCCCAATCCGGTTTTTTGTTGGGGTTTTTTAATTATTATTTTTAATCCCAACAAAGCAGACCCCGAGCCAGGCGGGGCAGCTGCTCCCGGCCTTGCCCTTCCCTGTTTTGATCCAGAACGGGAACAAACTCCTGGGGCATTGTCCGAGCCTCACCCTCCGTCTGCAGCCGGGATTGTCCCCTCCGCGCCCGTCTCGGTGACATTTCCTGATGTCCCCAGGCTGTCACACACCCGGGGGTTCCAGGCACAGGGGTTTAGGGTGGCCCCAAAACATCCCAACACGATGCTGGGGTGCAGATCCCCGCTGTGACCCCAAATCCTCCTCCCTTACAGGAGGCTGGAGGGGTTTAGGGGGTTTTAGGGCAGTTTTAGGGCAGAAGGGAGGCAGAGCTCCTCAAATGTCACCTGTGGGGTGTGGCCCATGGGACCCTCTGGGGTGTCACCCATGGGACCCTCTGGGGTGTCACCAGTGTGGAGATGTGGCTGGGGGGAGCTGCATGAGCCCCCTGGGGCTTCCTGGAGGTGGGAATGTTCTCCCTGGGACACGGCACCCACTGTCCCCTGGGCCATCCCACTGTCCCCTTGGCTATCCCACTGTCCCCTGGGCCATCCCACTGTCCCCTGGGCCATCCCACTGTCCCCTTGGCTATCCCATTGTCCCCTTGGCTATCCCATTGTCCATCCCACTGTCCCCTGGGCCATCCCACTGTCCCCTTGGCTATCCCATTGTCCATCCCACTGTCCCCTGGGCCATCCCATTGTCCCCTTNCCCACTGTCCCCTTGGCTATCCCATTGTCCATCCCACTGTCCCCTCAGCCATCCCGTTGTCCCCTTGGCTATCCCATTGTCCTGTGGGCCATCCCACTGTCCCTTTGGTTATCCCACTGTCCCCTCGGCCATCCCACTGTCCCCTCAGCCATCCCCATGTCCCCTTGGCTATCCCACTGTCCATCCCACTGTCCCACTGACCATCCCAGTGCCTGCGCACTGTCAGGGATGGGGGCACAGCATCCCTTGGGGACAGGGGACACCATGTCCCTTGGGGATGGGGACACAGAATTCCTTTGAGATATGGGAACACGCTGTCATTTGGGGACAGGGGACACAGCATCACCTGGGGACGGGGACAGGGACCATGATGTCCCTTGGAGATGGGGGACACGGAATTCCTTTGTGGTGTGGGAACAGCATCCCTTGGGGACAGGGGACACAATGTCATTTGGGGACAGGGGGCACAGCATCCCTTGGGGACAGGGGACACAATGTTCCTTGGGGATGGATACCCAGCATCCTTTAGGGACAGGGACCATGATGTCCCCTGGGGAGAGGAGCACAACATCAACTGGGGACAGGAGCCACAATGTCCCTTGGGAATGGAGACACAGCATCCCCTGGGGACAGGGGACACGATGTCATTTGGGGACAGGGGGCATGCCCTGTCATGGACATGGGACAGGGCCCATGATGTCCCTTGGGAATGGAGACACAGCATCCCCTGGGGACAGGGGACGCATTCTCATTTGGGGACAGGGGGCACAATGTCCCTTGGGAATGACACAGCATCCCTTGGGGACAGGGGACATGATGCCCCTTGGGGATGTGGGAACAGCATCCCTTGGGGACACAGCCCCGGTTTCTCCTGGGGACAAGTGCACAGCCCCCCCAGGGCTGGCAGGGCCCCGCTGTCCCTCCAAGGCCACCCAGCAGCGGCAGCTGTGACAGGGACACGTCCGGGCACCTCCCTGGGGCCGAGCCCGCCGAGAGCACTCAGCCCCTCCAACCACAACAACAACAATCCCCGTTTAAATAAAGAAACCCCCTCCAGACCCCCCCGGGCGGGCTCTGCCCTGACCCGTGCGGCGCTGGGGCCTCTTTCCCCCGGGGCTCCCAAACCCTTCCCTGGGAAACAAAAGGTGCAAAGTTTAGTGGTGCGTGAAAGGAGAAACAAAACGCGGCCCCGGGCGCTCCCCCCGCCCCGGCGGACAGATGGCAACAGTTGTCCCCCAGCTCCAGTTGCTCCGTGTCGCCAACAAACCCCTTTTATCCCTCCCCAGGGTCATCAATGGCAGCGCTGGAGCCGCGCCCGGCACGGGAACAGCCGCCGGGAGGGGCCGGGTGGGGATGGGGCGGGGATGGGGATGGGACAGGGTGGAAATGGGATTGGGATGGGAATGGGATGAGGATGGGACCAGGATGGGGGTGGGGATGGAGTGGGGTGGGGATGGGATTGGGATGGGACCAGGATAGGGATGGGATGGGGACGGGGTGGAAATGGGACCAGGATAGGGATGGGGATGGGAATAGGACGGGGATGGGAATGGGGATGCAGTGGGAATGGGACCAGGATGGGGATAGGGTGGGGATGGGGCTGGGCTGGGGATGGGGTGGGGATGGGAATGGGGTGGGGATGGGATTGGGATGGGATCAGGATGGGCATGGGATGGGATGAGATGGGATGTGAATGGGAATGTGGCTGGGATGGGATGGGGATTGGGATGGGGGCTGGGATGGGATGGGAATGCAGTGGGAATGGGACCAGGATGGGCATGGGATGGGATGGGATGGGAAGGGAATGGGAATGAGAATGGGATGGGAATGCGGCTGGGATGGGATGGGGATTGGGATGGGAATGCAGTGGGAGTGGGACCAGGNTGGGAATGGGAATGAGAATGGGATGGGAATGCGGCTGGGATGGGATGGGGATTGGGATGGGAATGCAGTGGGAGTGGGACCAGGATGAGGATGAGATGCGGATGGGAATGGGATGGGGATGAGAATGGGATAGGAATAAGGATGGGGTGAGGATANTGGGAATGGGATAGGAATAAGGATGGGGCTGGGCTGGAATGGGATGGGGCTGGGACCATGATGGGCATGAGGATGGGGCTGGGATGGGGAGTGGGAAATGGGAATAGGGATGAGGTGGGGATGGGGCTGGGATTGGAATGGGATGGGGATGGAGTGGGGATGGGAATAGGGTGGGATGGGGCTGGCTGTCCCCGTGGGACGCTCAGTGGAAAACAAACCAGCAGCTGAAGTGGCTCCCACTGCCCATCTGGCCCAGCCCCGGGCGCTCCTGTCAGGGTGATGGTTGGGACCCCCGAGGTCCTTTGGGGGTCTCTCTCTCCTTTTGGGATCCTCACTGTCCTTTGGGTGTCCCCACTCCCCTTGGGGAACCCTCACTGTCCTTTGGGGGCTCCCTTTTCCCCTTTGGGAACTCCCTTCCCCTCTCCATTTCATTTTAAACAATCCCATCCCTCAATCCTACCCAGTGCCCCCTCCGTGGCTGCTCCCGCCCAGTCCCTGGCAGGGAGTGGAGCCGGGGCTGGGGCTGGGACGGTTCGGGGGGGATTTTTCCCCTTTCCAGGCAGAGCTGGGATGCTCCTGGGGGATTTTTCCCCTTTCCACCGGGGCCAGGGCAGTCCTGGGGAATTTTTTCCCTTTCCACCCAGGGCTGGGATGCTCCTGGGGGGATTTTTCCCCTTCCAGCCAAGGCCAGGATGCTCCTGGGAGGATTTCCCCCCTTTCCACTGGTGAAGGGATGCTCCTGGAGGATTTTTTCCCCTTTCCATCCACGGCTAGGATGCTCCTGGGGGAATTTTCCCCTTTCCAGCTGGGGCAGGGATGCTCCTTGGGGAGACTTTTCCCTTTTCACCCGGGCCGGGATGCTCCTGGAGGATTTTTTTCCCCTTTCCACTGGTGCAGGGATGATCCCGGGAGGATTTTTCCCCTTTCCAGTGGGACCAGGGCACTCCTGGGGGGACTTTTCCCTTTTCCACTGGGGCAGGGATGCTCCTGGAGGGATTTTTCCCCTTCCCAGCTGGGGCTGGGATTGTCCTGGGGGGATTTTTCCTCTTTCCAGTTGGAGCAAGGATGCTCCTGCGGGGATTTTTCCCCTTCCCAGCTGGTGCAGGGATGGTCTTAGAGGATTTTTCCCCTCCCCAGCCGCCCGGGCACAGGCGCTGCCCCACCCCGCGGGGGAGGCGGGGGAGGGGGCGAGCGGCGGCTGCCCGTCACCTTTGCGGGAGGAAAATTTGGGTTATTTTTTTCCATCAGGCGGCTCCGCTTTTAGCCAGGACGGGGAAGTGGCGGCGGGGCTTCCCCTCGGGGCCGGTTTGGGGGGGAGAGGAGAGGAAGAGGAGACTCTGGAGGGGTCAGGCTCCGGCCAGGACCTTTGTCCAGGACCTTTGTCCAGGTGCAGAGGGGGAGCAGAGCCGGGTCAGGGAGGAGGAGGGACAGGAGTGTCCGGGAGGAGCCGGGAGTGGCTCCCCCATCCCAGGGCAGACCCAACGGGAGCCCCGGTGCCGACCCAGAGCCCATCCCGGTGCCTGGGGGGCTCGGGGAGGGCCGGCCTCAGCCCTGGGGGGCTCGGGGAGGGCTCAGCTCAGTCCTGGGGGGTCTCAGGAAAGCAGCAAAACTCCGGAATTGGCGGTGCCGGCTCCTCCCAGCCCAACGCCGGGAGAGCTCCAGCCCCAAAAAACCCACTAATCTCCTCCCCAAAACCGAGCCAGGGGCTGGCAGAGCTCCCGGAGCTCATCCAGGCTCTGGAACAGCCCGGGGATGGGGATGGGGTGGGAATTTGAAAGGAATGGGGATGAGGATGGGGTGGGATGGGATGGGAATGGGAATGAGGATGGGAATGAGGATGAGACGGAGATGGGATGGGGATGGGAATGGGATGGGGTGGGATGGGAGTGGGACGGGGATGGGAATGGGAATGGGAATGGGAATGGGATGGGGATGGGATGGAATAGGGTGGGGATGGGAATGGGATCAGGATGGAGATGGCAATGGGGATGGGATGGGAGTGGGGATGGAGATGGGGATGAGGATGGGATTGAATAGGGTGGGATGGGAATGGGACCAGGATGGAGATGGGATGGAGTGGGGTGGGGATGGGGATGGGATGAAGATGGGATGGGGATGGGACCAGGATGGAGATGGGATGGGGTGGGATGGGAGTGGGGTNTGGGAATGGGAATGGGAATGGGATGGGGATGGGATGGAATAGGGTGGGGATGGGAATGGGATCAGGATGGAGATGGCAATGGGGATGGGATGGGAGTGGGGATGGAGATGGGGATGAGGATGGGATTGAATAGGGTGGGATGGGAATGGGACCAGGATGGAGATGGGATGGAGTGGGGTGGGGATGGGGATGGGATGAAGATGGGATGGGGATGGGACCAGGATGGAGATGGGATGGGGTGGGATGGGAGTGGGGTGGGATGGGGATGAGGATGGGAATGAGACCAGGATGAGGATGGGATGGGGAATGGAGATGGAAATAGGGATGGGACCAGGATGGAGATGGGATGTGAATGGGGATAGGAATGGGAACGGGATGGGGATGGGACCAGGATGAAGCTGGGGATGGGGATGGGATGGGGATGGGACTGTGCTGCTCTCCCCAGATACAGCAGCCTCAGCCACACCCCCGGCAGCACCAGATTGGCCCCAAAAACCCCGTCACACCCCAAAAACACCCAGGGCAGGAAACACCTGCAGGAGCCTCAGGGCAGTTTCGCCTCTCCAGCTGCAGCCCGGGGAGCCCCAAAATAAAAACCATCCCTGCCCCAAACCCCTCCTCCTCCCTGCCTGGAAAGGATCAGGGCTGAGGGGGGACGAGTTTGGGCAGGAAATTCCCGACCTGTTCAGCTCCACATCAGGAATAAAACAGAGCTGGGATTTTGGGATTTGAGGTCTCTCCATCCACTCTGGGAAGACACAGAGCTCCCCTCTGAGACCCCAAACACTCTGTGGAGACTATGGGGAATGTCCTGCTCCTCACACCCCACCCCAGCAGCGTTTTGGGTATAGAGGGAGAGATTTGGGCAGGAAATTTCCAATCTGTTCAGCTCCACATCAGGAATAAAACAGAGCTGGGATTTGGGGATTTGAGGTCTCTCCATCCACTCTGGGAAGATGCAGAGCTCCCCTCTGAGACCCCAAACACTTTGTGGGGTCCACGGGGAATGTCCTGCTCCCCACACCCTCCCCAGACAGTGCTTTGGGCTCAAGGGGGACAAGATTGGGCAGGAAAATCCCACTCTGCTCAGCTCCACATCAGGAATAAAACAGAGCTGGGATTTGGGGATTTGAGGTCTCTCCATCCACTCTGGGAAGATGCAGAGCTCCCCTCTGAGACCCCAAACACTTTGTGGGGTCCACAGACAGTGTTTTGGGCTCAAAGGGACAAGTTTGGGCAGGGAATTCCCAACCTGCTCAACTCCACATCAGGAATAAAACAGAGCTGGGATTTTGGGGATTTGGGGTCTCTCCATCCATTTTAGGAAGATGCAAAGCTCCTCTCTGAGATCCCAGATCATGGGGAACATCCTGCTCCCCACACACCCCAGTTTTGGGAATGGGAGGGAAAGATTTGGGCAGGAAATTCCCAACCTGCTCAGCTCCACATCAGGAATAAAATGGAGCTGGAATTGTGTGATTTTGGCTCTTTCCATCCATTTTAGGAAGATGCAGAGCTCCCAAACACTTTGTGGGGTCCATGGGGAATGTCCTGCTCCCCACACCCTCCCCAGACACCATTTTGGGCTCAAGGGGGACAAGTTTGGGCAGGAAAATCCCACTCTGCTCAGCTCCACATCAGGAGTAAAATGGAACTGGGATTTTGGGCTCTTTCCACCCACTTTAGGAAAACCCCCATTCCCCGAAGATGGAATTCTATGGGAACACTTTCCAGAACGCCTGGAAAGGTCTGGCAGTGACGAAACCCCTGAGCTCACCCAGCTCAGGTATCTCCATCCTCCCAGCACAAAATAAAAATAAATAAATTAATGACGTGGAAATTAAAAATAGCAGCTCCATCACGAGCAGGGAGGGCCGGGGCTGTGCTGACTCCTCACCCTCCCCACGCTGTCACTGGGGTATTTTTATCCTTGGGAACGACCCAAATTTCAGCTCCAGCCCCAAATACCAACCACAGGGCAGGGCTGGGGCTGGGGAGGGCCTTGGCTCAGCCACATTGGGCTGAGTTTGAGCCCTAAACTACATTTTAAGAGAATTTACAGGGGTTTATTCACATGCCAGGCTCCCCATGATCATTCCCTCTACACCTCTACTTTAAGGACCTTGGCTCAACCAGATTGTGCTGATTTTCAGCCCAAAACTCCCTTTTTATGGAATTCAGGAGGGTTTAATTCACCTGCCAGGCTCCCTGTGACCATTCCCTCTATACCAGACCTTCTTTAAGGGCTTGACTCAACCAGCTTGTTCTGATTTTGGCCCCAAACTACATTTTTATGGAATTCAGGAGGGTTGGATTCACCCACCAAGCTCCCTGTGACCGTTCCCTCTATCTCCAAACCTCCTTTAAGGACCTTGACTCAACCAGCTTCTGTTATTTTGAGCCCAAAACTACATTGTTTATGGGCCTTGATTCTATCAGATTGTGTTATTTGAGCCCAAAACTCCCATTTTATGGAATTCAGGAGTATTTAATCCACCTGCAAATCTCCCTATGACCATCCCCTCCACACCAAACCTCCTTTAAGGACCTCATCTCAATCAGCTTGTGTTTATTTTCAGCCCAAAACTCCCTTTTGATGTAATTTGCGAGTATTTAATCCACCTGCCAGTCTCCCTGTGACCATCCCCTCCACACCAAACCTCCTTAAAGGACCTTGACTCAACCAGCTTGTGTTTATTTTCAGCCCCAAAACTCCCATTTTAGGGAATTTGGAAGCATTTGATTCACCTGCCAAACTCCCTGTGACCATTCCCTCTATCTCAAGACCCNCCCACCAAGCTCCCTGTGACCGTTCCCTCTATCTCCAAACCTCCTTTAAGGACCTTGACTCAACCAGCTTCTGTTATTTTGAGCCCAAAACTACATTGTTTATGGGCCTTGATTCTATCAGATTGTGTTATTTGAGCCCAAAACTCCNAGCTCCCTGTGACCATTCCCTCTACACCAAAACTTCCTTTAAGGGCTNGACTCAACCAGCTTCTGTTATTTTGAGCCCAAAACTACATTGTTTATGGGCCTTGATTCTATCAGATTGTGTTATTTGAGCCCAAAACTCCCATTTTATGGAATTCAGGAGTATTTAATCCACCTGCAAATCTCCCTATGACCATCCCCTCCACACCAAACCTCCTTTAAGGACCTCATCTCAATCAGCTTGTGTTTATTTTCAGCCCAAAACTCCCTTTTGATGTAATTTGCGAGTATTTAATCCACCTGCCAGTCTCCCTGTGACCATCCCCTCCACACCAAACCTCCTTAAAGGACCTTGACTCAACCAGCTTGTGTTTATTTTCAGCCCCAAAACTCCCATTTTAGGGAATTTGGAAGCATTTGATTCACCTGCCAAACTCCCTGTGACCATTCCCTCTATCTCAAGACCCCCTTTAAGGACCTTGACTCAACCAGCTTCTGTTATTTTGAGCCCAAAACTCCATTTTTAATGGAATTCAGGAGGGTTTCATTCACCTGCCAAACTCCCCGTGACCATTCCCTCTACATCAAACTTACTTTAAAGACCTTGGCTCAATCAGCTTGTGTTATTTGAGCCCAAAACTACATTTTTTAGTAGGATTTAGGAGGGTTGGATTCACCTACCAAGTTCCCTCTGAGCATTCCCTCTACACCAAAACTTCCTTAAAGGGCTTTGTGTTATTTTGGCCCTAAAACTACATTTTATGGAATTCAGGAGTATTTAATCCACCTGCAAATCTCCCTATGACCATCCCCTCCACACCAAACCTCCTTTAAACCCCTTGACCCAACCAGGCCGTGTTATTTCAGCCCCAAACTCCCATTTTATGGAAATTGGGAGGGTTTCATTCACCTGCCAGGCTCCCTGTGACCAGTCCCTCTACACCAAAACTCCTTTAAGGACCCTTGTGTTATTTTGAGCCCCAAACTCCATTTTTAATGGAATTCAGGAGGGTTGGATTCACCTGCCAGGCTCCCTATGACCATTCCCTCTATACCAGACCTCCTTTAAGGACCTTGACTCAGTCAGCTCGTGCTGATTTTGAGCCCAAAACTACATTTTTATGGGCCTTGACTCAATGGGCTTGTGTTATTTGAGCCCAAAACTCCATTTTTTATGGAATTCAGGAGGGTTTCATTCACCTGCCAGGCTCCCTGTGACCATTCCCTCTATCTCCAAAACTTCCTTTAAGGGCCTTGTGTTATTTTGGCCAAAAACTCCATTTTTATGGAATTCAGGAGGGTTGGATTCACCTGCCACCTCCCTGTGACCATTCCCTCTACACCAAACCTCCTTTACAGACCTTGACCCAACCAACCCATGTTATTTCAGCCCAAAACTCCCCTTTTATAGGATTCAGGAGTATTTCATTCACCTGCCAGGCTCCCTATGACCATCCCCTCCACACCAAACCTCCTTTAAGCCCCTTGACCCAACCAGGCCGTGTTATTTCAGCCCCAAACTCCCATTTTGAGGGTTTGGGAGCCTTTGAAGGCGGGAGGTGACTCAGGGTGACTCTGCAGCCCGGCCCTGCCCCAGCCCTGTTGCACAAGAGGCTGCAGAGATAATTTTTGGGTGTGTTGGTGGAGACCGAGCAAGGGCTNAAAAAAAAAAAAAAAAAAAAAAAAAAAAAAAAAAGAAAAGTAGAGGAGAGGTTGTGAAACAGCTCCTGAATCCACCCAGGGATTGTTTTGGGCAGGAGGAGGTTGGTGACCTGCAGGTGAGAGGGGAAAGGGCTGTGCCCACCTCGGGTGTCCTCACTCACGGGGAGTTTGGCAGGTGAATTAAACACTCCTGAACTCCATAAAAATGGGAGTTTTGGGGCCAAAATAACACAAGCTGGTTGGGTCAAGGTGCTTAAAGAATGTTTGGTGTAGAGGGAATGGTCACAGGGAGCTTGGCACGTGAATTAAACCCTCCTAAATTCCATAGAAAAGGAGTTTGGGGGCAAAATAAACACAAACTGTTGAGTCAAGGTCCCTAAAGGAGGTTTGGTGTAGAGGGAATGGTCACAGGGAACTTGGCAAGTGAATCCAAGCCTACTGAATTCCATAAAAAAGGGAGGTTTGGGCTCAAAATAACACAAAGTTCTTAAAGGAGGTTTGGTATAGAGGGAATGGTCACAGGGAGTTCAGCAGGTGAATCCAACCCTCCCGAATCCCATTATAAAATGGACTTTGGGGCCAAAATAACACAAGGTGANAGGGAGGTTTGGGCTCAAAATAACACAAAGTTCTTAAAGGAGGTTTGGTATAGAGGGAATGGTCACAGGGAGTTCAGCAGGTGAATCCAACCCTCCCGAATCCCATTATNGGTTTGGTATAGAGGGAATGGTCACAGGGAGTTCGGCAGGTGAATCCAACCCTCCCAAATCCCAATTAAAAAATGGACTTTGGGGCCAAAATAACACAAGGTGATGAGTCATGGCCCTTAAAGGAAGTTGCTGCAGAGGGATGGGCACAGGGAGGTTGCAGGTAAATCCAACCCTCCTGATTCTCATTAAAAAATGTAGTTTTGGGCTCAAAATCAGCACAAGCTGTTGAGTCAAGGTCCTTAAAGGAGTTTTGGTGTAGAGGGAATGGTCACAGGGAACTTGGCAAGTGAATCCAACCCTCCCAAATCCCATAAAAAATGGACTTCTGGGCCAAAATAACACAAGCTGTTGAGTCAAGGTCCTTAAAGGACGTTTGGTGTAGAGGGGATGGTCACAGGGAGCTTGGAAGGTGAATCCAACCCTCCTGAATTCCATAAAAAAGGGAGTTTTGGGGCCAAAATAACACATGGCCCTTAAAGAAAGTTTGGTGGTAAGAGGAAATGATTGCAGGGAGCCTGGTAGGTGAACTAAACCCTTGTAAATTAAAAAAAAACGGGAGTTTTGGGCTCAAATAACACAAGCTGATTGAGTCACCGTCCTTAAAGGAAGTCTGGAGTAGAGGGATGGGCACAGGGAGGTGGCAGGTGAATCCAACCCTCTTGAATCTCATAAAAAAATGTAGTTTTGGGCTCAAAATCAGCACAAACTGGTTTGAGGCCNGGAGTTTAGGGCCTTTAACTCCCAATAAATTTGGGTTTTAAAGCCCCAAATCCTAAAGAATGCCCTATTAAGACATTTAGCTGCCATTAAATTTGGGGTTTAAAGCCCAGATCCTAAAGGAAACCCTATTAAGGCCTTTAGGTCCCAATAAATTTGGGGTTTAAATCCCAAATCCTAAACAGCCCCTTTTGAAAGGTTTCTGGGGGAACCAGTGGTGTTTGTAGTGCTCTGGGAGAGGAAGAAGAGCAGTGACAATATCCCTCAGGCAGGTGGAGTTTAGGGCTTTTAACTCCCATTAAATTTAGGGTTTAAAGCCCCAAATCCTAAAGAACACCCTATTAAGGCCTTTAGCTGCCACTAAATTTGGGGTTTAAAGGCCAAACCCTAAATAATTCCCTTTGGAGGGTTTCTTGGGGAACCAGTGGTGCTTGCAGTGCTCTGAGAAGGGACAGGGAAGAGCAATGAAAAGGGATATCCCAGGAAAAGCTCCATCCCAGCAAAAAAATGGAGTTTAGGACCTTTAACTCCCATTAAATTTGAGGTTTAAAGCCCCAAAATCCTAAAGAACACCCTATTAAGACATTTAGCTGCCACTAAATTTGGGGTTTAAATCCCAAATCCTAAAGAACACCCTTTGAAGGTTTCTCAGGGAACCAGTGGTGTTTGTAGGTGAGGAACAGGGAGAAGAGCAATGAGCAGGGATATCCCAGGAAAAGCTCCTTCACAGCAAAAAAAAAAAAAAAAAAAATGGAATTTAGGGCCTTTAATTCCTGTTAAATTTAGGGTTTTAAAGGCCAAATCCTAAATAATTCCCTTTGGAGGGTTTCTCAGGGAACCAGTGGTGTTTGGAGTGCTCTGGGAAAGAGGGACAAAAGCAGTAAGAATATTCCTCAGGCAGGTGGAGTTTAGGGTCTTTAGGTCCCATTAAATTTAGGATTTTAAAGCCCAAACCCTAAAGAACACCCTATTAAGGCCTTTAGGTGCCGCCAAATTTGGGGTTTAAAGGCCAAACCCCAAATAATTCCCTTTGAAGGGTTTCTTGGGGAAACTACAGGTGTCTGTTGTGCTCTGGGAACGAACAGGGAAGAACAGTGAGAAGGAGTATCCCAGGAAAAGCTCCTTCCCAGCAAAAAAAAAATGGAGTTTAGGATCTTAAACTCCCATTAAATTTGGATTTTAAAGCCCCAAATCCTAAAGAACACCCTATTAAGACTTTTAGCTGCCACTAAATTTGGGGTTTAAATCCCAAATCCTAAAGAACACGCCTTTGGAGGGTTTCTTGGGGAAACTACAGGTGTTTGTTGTGCTCTGAGAAGGGATATCCCAGGAAATGATCCTTCCCAGCAAAAAAATGGAGNAGGGAGGTGGCAGGTGAATCCAACCCTCCTGAATCCCATTAAAAAATGTAGTTTTGGGGCCAAAATAACACACAGCCCTTAATCAAAGTTTGGTGGTAGAGGGGATGGTCACAGGGAGCCTGGTAGGTGAACTAAACCCTTGTAAATTCCATAAAAATGGGAGTTTTGGGCTCAAAATAACACAAAGCCCTTAAAAGATGTCTGGAGGTAGAGGGAACCATCACAGGGAATTTCGCAGGTGAACTAAACTCTCCCAAAAAACCATAAAAAGNACCTTTAATTCCCATTAAATTTGGGGTTTAAAGCCCAAATCCTAAAGAACACTCTGTGAAGGGTTTCTGGGGGAACCAGTGGTGTGTGTAGTGCTCTGAGAACGGATATCCCAGGAAAAGCTCCATCCCAGCAAAAAAAATGGAATTTAGGACCTTTAATTCCCATTAAATTTGGGGTTTAAAGGCCAAACCCCAAAGATTTCCACTCTAAACCCCTGAGAGCCTGGAGGAGGAGCAGGGCAGGACAGCCAGACCTGCTGTGAGTCATTCCCAGCTGGAATTCCAGGAGTTTGGAGGGTCAGAGTGCTGAGTCAGCAGATTCTTCCTGCATTCCCTTGGGTGACTCAGGCAGGAAATTCAGAGTCAGCCCCATAAATGTTCCCAGTTTGGGGTTTTGGGGCTGAAATCATCCCAAATGTGAGGTCTCAGGTAGGAGAGGCAGCCTGGGGAACGATGCTACAATGAGGTTTNAGGTGGCAGGTGAATCCAACCCTCCTGAATTCCAAAATAAAAGGAGTTTTGGGCTGAAAATAACAGAAGCTGACTGAGTCAAGGTCCTTAAAGAATGTCTGGAGGTAGAGGGAATGGTCACAGGGAGTTTGGCAGGTGAACTAAACCCTCCCAAATCCCATAAAAAAAGGAGTTTGGGGTCAAAATAACACAAGGTGATGAGTCAAGGTCCTTAAAGGAAGTTGCTGCAGAGGGAATGGGCACAGGGAGGTGGCAGGTGAATCCAACCGTCCTAAATCCCATAAAAAACCCATAATTTTGGGCTCAAAATCAGCCCAAGCTGGTCAAGGCCAGGTCCCTGAGGCCCTGGTGGCACAGGGGGTGTCCCAGCCTGGCAGGGGGTCCCAGCTCTCCTTTCCTCCCCCTCCCCAAAAAGGAGCTGCCCTGACTCAGCCCCGGCTGTTTCTGGGGTGACAGAGCCCATCCTCCCCATCCCTGCCCCAAGGCCACTGAGCCCTCACCTCCCTCACCCCGGGGAGGTCACAGAGGGCACCTCAACTCCCAAAATTCCCATCCAGCATCCCCCAGGATCTGGGAGGGGAGATGTGTAAGGTTTTTAACACGAGATGGTTTAAAGGTCAGATCTTAATGCCCTTTGAAAGGTTTTTTTTGGGGGAATCTGTGATGATTGTTGTGCCCTGGGAGGGAACAGGGAAGAGCAGTGAGAATATTCCTCAAGTAAGTGCAGTTTGGGGCATTTAACTCCCAATAAATTTGGGGTTTAGAGCCCAAATCCTGAAGAACCTCCTTTGAAGGGTTCCTCAGGGAACCAGTGGTGTCTGTAGTGCTCTGGCAAAGAGGGAGAAGAGCAGGAATATCTTTAGGCAGGTGGAGTTTAGGGCCTTTAACTCCCAATAAATTTGGGTTTTAAAGCCCCAAATCCTAAAGAATGCCCTATTAAGACATTTAGCTGCCATTAAATTTGGGGTTTAAAGCCCAGATCCTAAAGGAAACCCTATTAAGGCCTTTAGGTCCCAATAAATTTGGGGTTTAAATCCCAAATCCTAAACAGCCCCTTTTGAAAGGTTTCTGGGGGAACCAGTGGTGTTTGTAGTGCTCTGGGAGAGGAAGAAGAGCAGTGACAATATCCCTNAAAAAAAAGAAAAGCAGGTCCCGTTCAACAGTCCAGCTTAATTAAAAAAAATTAAATTAAAATAAAAAAATAATAATAATGACAGAAAACCCCCTCAAAATCCACATCACAACAGGCTCGGAGGCTGAAAAGGCAACAAGAGCAACACGAATTCACAGCTTTTTGTGTCACCAGCTACAGAGAGAAGTGGATTCTACCCAAATTCTGTTGGTTTTGAAGCTTAAAAAACACCAAAAAATAAAAATAAAGACACGTTGGACACGAGGCTCCTCCACCCCCAGGAAGAGAAAGAGGCTGGTTTTGGTTTTGGGTTTTTTTTAACTTTGGTGGGAGATTTTTCTGGGAATAAATCAATTTTTTTTTTTTCCTGGGGCAGCTCCCAGTGTGAGTTTCTCCACAGCAGGTAGGTGAAAAATGAGG
>SWJQ01001173.1:19459-34396 GCA_007252995.1 Zosterops borbonicus | reverse complement strand
AAAAAAAAAAAAAAAAAAAAAAAAAAAAAAATCTGGGAAGTTTTGCTACAATTAAAAACATCCACGTCCCAATTTCCTTTTCCCAGGGGGTGGGAAAAAGGGAGGGGATGTGGGAATATCCCAGGAAATTCTCTTTTCCAGCTGCCAGGGGGAGTTTAGGGCTTTTAGCTGCCGCTAAATTTGGGGGTTTAGAGGCCAAATCCCAAATAAAACTCTGGGAGCACAAAAGGAAACGGGCAGAGCACAAGAGCAGGAATTTAAAATTGTGCAAAAATAAGGTTTTTGTTACCAAAGGGATGAGACCCCAAATCCCCTTTTCTGAGGGAAGTGCTGTGGGTTTAAAACCAACATCAGGACCCCAAAAAACACCTGAACAATCCCACAAGAGCGGGGAGGAAAAAAGGTTCTTGTGGGGTTTTTTTTGAACCCCAAAAGCTCCAGGTTTGGGGAGAAAAGGAGAAAAAAGACACCTGAACAATCCCACAAGAGCAGGGAGGAAAAACTCCCCAAAAGGTTCTTGTGGGGTTTTTTTGAACCCCAAAAGGTCCAGGTTTGGGGAGAAAAGGAGAAAAAAAACACCTTAAGAATCCCACACAGGGAGGAAAAAACTCAAGGTTCTTGTGGGGTCCCCAAGGCTCTTGTGGGGTTTTTTTTTGAACCCCAAAAGGTCCAGGTTTGAGGAGGAGAAAAAACCACCTGAACAATCCCACACAGGGAGGAAAAAACTCCCCAAAAGGTTCTTATGGGTTTTTTTTGAACCTCGAAAGTTCCAGGTTTGGGGAGAAAAGGAGAAAAACCCACCTGAACAATCCCACACAGGGAGAAACAACTCCCCAAGGTTCTTGTGGGGTCCCCAAGGTTCTTGTGGGGTTTTTTTGAACCCCAAAAGCTCCAGGTTTGGGGAGAAAAGGCAGCAAAAAGGGGGTGTCAGACACCAACAGGACAAGGAGAGGCTCCAGCTCTTTGGGAGAGGAGGTGACAACACCAGGATGGGGACACACACACACACACAGAGAGGCCACCAGGGCTGGGCTGAGCACGAAATTTGGGATTCACAGCTGGTCCTGGGAAGGTCTGGAGAACTTTTCTCCGCGTGGTGACACAGCAGGGGACTGGCAGCACCAGGAAATGTCCCCTCAGTGCCACCACAAACCGCCCTGGGGACACTCCCAGGGCTGGCTGCACCTGGAGGTGACGTGGAAGGGTTGGGGACAAGGCTTGGCAGAAAATCAGAACACATCAAACCACGAGGAGGATCCCAGTTGTCCCCAAGGTCACCCAGCCCCGAGGTGACACCAAATCCAGGCCCCAGAGAGGTCACAGCACAAACAGCAGGACGGTGACAAAAGTGACAACTCAACCAACAACAGCTTCACCCCCTCATCATCCATCCTCCATTCCAGGCTTCTCCAAGGTGAGCCCCAAAAAAAAAATCACCATCCAACATTAATTTAGGTAGATCTCGGCTTCACAATAACAATAGTAATATAAAAAAAACCAAAAAAAACAAACTCACGAGGTCAAAACCAGCTTTTAGAAAAGGCACCTGGGGCACCGCCTTCGGCTCAAGGGCGGCGCCCGACGTTTTAATTTTGGATTTTTGTTTTTTTTTTTTTCCTCCTTTTTTGTTTTGTTTTCTAAAAAATATAAATAGCTCTTCATCTTAAAAATAGATCCTCAGCTTGAGGTATTACAGTAGCCTGTGTCTTGGCAGTGTAAGGACAGAGAGGAGAATTATTATTATTATTATTATTTTTTCCTATGGTTTTTGGAGTTTTTTGGGCCGGGAAGGAAGGGAGTTTTTTTTGGGGTTTTTTCTCTAACTGGAAACAGTCATGATGTAGTTTTTGGAAGGGCTGGCACGGCCCAGCATCATCTGGTTCTTGCAGGTGAGCATCCCTCCGTAAGAACCGGGCTGCTGATGGTGGTGCTGATGATGAGGTTTGGCTTCGTACAGGACGCAGATAGATCCGTCCTCCCCGATCCTGTAGGACACCTCGTAGGGGTCCACCCAGAGGGTGAGCTCGCTGGGCAGCAGCTGGTACAGCTGGGGCAGGCTCAGTCCGATGTGCCCCGCGGCACGGCTGATCAGCGGGTCCATGCGGTGGTTGATGCGGATGCAGCGGTACCCGGAGCCTTTCGAGGGTTTCTCGGGGAACCAGTGGTGTCTGTAGTGCTCTGGGGAAAGAAAAGGGAGAGCAGTGAGAAACATTATCCCGGGAAAGGCTTGTTCATAGCAAGAAAATGGAGTTTAGGGCCCTTAGTTTCCACCAAATTTGGAGTTTAGAGGTCAAATCCTAAAGAACGCTCTTCAAAGGGTTTCTTAGGGAACCAGTGGTGTCTGTAGTGCTCTGTGGACGGAGAAGGGAGAGCAGTGAGAAGAAATATCCCGGGAAAGGGTCCATTGTAGCAAAAACATGGAGTTTAGGGTCTTCAGTTCTCATTAAATGTGGGGTTTAAAGGCCAAATCCTAAAGAACACCCTTTGGAGGGTTTCTCAGGGAACCAGTGGTGTCTGTAGTGTTCTGCGGGGGGGAAAGGGAGAGCAGTGAGCAGAATTATCCTGGGAAAGGCTCCATCACAGCAAGAAAATGGAGTTTAAGGCCTTTAGGTGCCACCAAATTTGGGGTTTAAAGGCTGAATCCTAAACAATCCCCTTTGAAGGGTTTCTCGGGGAACCAGTGGTGTCTGTAGTGCTCTGCAGAGGGAAATGGGAGAGCAGTGAGCAGAATTATCCTAGGAAAGGGTCCATCATAGCAAAAATATGGAGTTTAGGATCTTTATTCCCATTAAATTTGGGGTTTAAAGGCTAAATCCTAAAGAACACCCTTGGAAGGGTTTCTCAGGGAACCAGTGGTGTCTGTAGTGCTCTGCGGGGGGAAAAGGGAGAGCAGTGAGCAAAAGTATCCCAGGAAAGGCTCATTTAGAGCAAAAGCATGGAGTGCAGGGTCTTTAGTTCTCGTTAAATGNACCAGTGGTGTCTGTAGTGTTCTACGGGGGGGAAAGGGAGAGCAGTGAGCAGAAGTATCCCAGGAAAGGCTCATTTAGAGCAAAAGCATGGAGTGCAGGGTCTTTAGTTCTTGTTAAATGTATGGTTTAAAGGTCAAATCCCAAAAACGACCTAAAGAACGCCCTTTGAAGGGTTTCTTGGGGAACCAGTGGTGTTTGTAGTGCTCTGCCAAGGGAAAAGAGAGAGCAGTGAGAAGAATTATCCTGAAAAAGGCTCCTTCGTGAACAAAAAAAATGGGAGTTTAGGGCCTTAGTTTCCACCAAATTTGGGGTTTAGAGGTCAAATCCTAAAGAACGCCCTTTGGAAGGGTTTCTTGGGAACCAGTGGTGTCTGTAGTGCTCTGCAGAGCGGGGGGAGAAGAGCAGTGAGAAGGAATACCCCAGGAAAGGGTCCATCATAGCAAAAATATGGAGTTTAGGGTCTTTAGTTTCCATTAAATTTGAGGTTTAAAGCCCAAATCCTGAACAATCCCTTTTGAAGGGTTTCTTAGGGAACCAGTGGTGTTTCACTGCTTTGCAGAGGGAGGGAGAAAAGCAGTGACCAAAAATAACCCAGGAAAGGCTCGTTCATAGGAAGAAAAAGGAGTTTAGGGGCCTTAGTTTCCACCAAATTTGGGGTTTAGAGGTCAAATCCTAAAGAACGCCCTTTGGAAGGGTTTCTTGGGAACCAGTGGTGTCTGTAGTGCTCTGCAGAGCGGGGGGAGAAGAGCAGTGAGAAGGAATACCCCAGGAAAGGGTCCATCATAGCAAAAATATGGAGTTTAGGGTCTTTAGTTTCCATTAAATTTGAGGTTTAAAGCCCAAATCCTGAACAATCCCTTTTGAAGGGTTTCTTAGGGAACCAGTGGTGTTTTACTGCTTTGCAGAGGGAGGGAGAAAAGCAGTGACCAAAAATAACCCAGGAAAGGCTCGTTCATAGGAAGAAAAAGGAGTTTAGGGCCCTTAGTTTCCACCAAATTTGGGGTTTAGAGGTCAAATCCTAAAGAACGCCCTTTGGAGGGTTTCTCGGAGAACCAGTGGTGTTTGCAGTGCTCTGCCGAGGGAGGGAGAAGAGCAGTGAGCAAAAATATCCCAGGAAAGGCTTGTTCATAGCAAGAAAATTGAGTTTAGGGTCTTTAGTTCTCATTAAATCTGTGTTTTAAAGCCCAAACCCTAAAAAACACCCCATGAAGGGTTTCTTGGGGAACCAGTGGGGTCTGTAGTGCTCTGGGAAGAGAGGGAGAAGAGCAGTGAGCAAAAATAACCCAGGAAAGGCTTGTTCAAGCAAGAAAATGGAGTTTAAGGCCATTAGTACCCATTAAAGTTGGGGTTTAAAGGCCAAATCCCAAACAACGCCCTTGGAAGGGTTTCTTGGGGAGCCAGTGGTGTTTGTAGTGCTCTGGGGAGGGAAAAGGAAGAGCAGTGAGAAGAAATATCCCAGGAAAGGGTCCATCGTAGCAAAAATATGGAGTTCAGGGTCTTTAGTACCCATTAAATTTGGGGTTTAAAGGCAAAATCCCAAAAATTACCTACACAACGCCCTTTGAAGGGTTTCTCGAGGAATCAGTGGTGTTTATAGTGCTCTGGGAAGGGAAGAGCAGTGAGAAGAAATATCCCAGGAAAGGATCCTTCACAGCAAAATAAAATTGGGCCTTTAGGTCACAATAAAATTGGTTTAAAGCCCAAATCCTAAAGAACACTCTTTGAAGGGTTTCCTGGGGAGCCAGTGGTGTCTGTAGTGCTCTGGGGAGGGAGAAGGCAGAGCAGTGAGCAGAATTATCCTAGGAAAGGGTCCATCATAGCAAAAATATGGAGTTTAGGATCTTTATTCCCATTAAATTTGGGGTTTAAAGGCCAAATGCTGAACAACCCCCTTTGAAGGGTTTCTCAGGGAACCAGCAGTGTTTGTAGTGCCCTGTGAGGGAACAGGGGAGAGCAGTGACAATATCCCTCAGGCAGGTGGAGTTTAGGGCCTTTAACTCCCATTAAATTTGGGTCTTAAAGCCCAAATCCTAAAGAACACCCTATTAAGGCCTTTAGGTGCCGCCAAATTTGGGGTTTAAATCCCAAATCCTGAACAACCCCTTTAAAAGGGTTTCTCAGTGGACCAGTGGTGTCTGTAGTGCTCTGGGAGGGGAGGGAGAAGAGCAATGAGAAGGCACATGCCAGAAAAGGATCCTCCCAGCTGGCAGGTGGAGTTTAGGATCTTCAGCTGTCACAAAATTTAGGGTTTAAAGTCCAAATCCTAAAGAACATCCTTTTGGTCCCATTAAATCTGGTGTTTAAAGGCCAAATCCCAAACACCACCAGGGCAGAGCCTCCCTGGGGCACTTTTGGAAAGGGGCAGAGCACAGGAGGAGGAATCAAACCACAGAAAAACCTTTGTCCCAAAGGGACGGGACCCCAAACCCCTTTCCAAGGGGAGAGGGAAGTGCTGGCAGCCCAGACCCTACTGCAGGGGCCGAGTGCCCCACAGGGGCAGCTGTTTGACCCCAAACCCCACTGCAGGACCATTTGCGGGGCCGGGAACAGCACTGGGGACCATTTGTGGGGCCGGGACTGGGGTGTCCGGGGCAGATAGAGGTATCGCCCACCCCAAGCCGCCCCAGCCCGGAGCCCGGAGCGCTCTGCCGGCCCTTATCACCCCCGGCCGCCTCCCGCCGGGCCGATAACAGCCCCGGGGCCGGGAGGGGACCCCCACCCGCCCGGGGACACCGGGATGGGACACCGGGGGGGTTTGGGATCACTGGGGTGGTCTGTGGGGCCGGCACAGGGCGGGGACCGGGACAGCCCGGACACACCGGGACAGCCCGAGCCTGGGGACACTGGGGAGCGCCCCGAGGGGACACCAGGTCCTGGAAGGGACATGGGGGAGCTTAGGAGGGACACCAGGACCCGGGAGGGGACACCAGATCCTGGAAGAAACATGGGGGTCCTTAGGAGGGACACCAGGACCCGGGAACGACACAGGAGCCACCCAGGAGGGACACCAGGTCCTGGAGGGGACATCGGGACCCGGGAGGGGACATCAGGTCCTGGAAGTGACACGGGAGCCACTCGGGGGAGACACAGGGGGCACCAAGGAGGGACACCAGGTCCTGGAAGGGACATGGGGGTCCCAAGGAGGGACACCCGGACCCGGGAAGGGACAGCAGGTCCTGGAAGAAAAACGGAGGGCACCAAGGAGGGACACCGGATCCCGGAGGGGACAATAGGTCCTGGAAGGAACACGGAGAACACCAAGGAGGGACACCAAGTCCTCAGATCAACAACGGGGGGCATTCCGGAGGGACACCGGGTCCTGGAAGAAGCACAGGGGACACTCCAAGGGACAGCAGGTCCTGGAAGGAGCACAGGGGACACTCCAAGGGACAGCAGGTCCTGGAAGGCACACGGGGGAGCATTAGAAGGGACACTNCAGGTCCTGGAAGGAGCACAGGGGACACTCCAAGGGACAGCAGGTCCTGGAAGGAGCACAGGGGACACTCGGAGGGACAGCAGGTCCTGGAAGGCACACGGGGAACACTCCAGAAGGACACCAGTGGGCTCCCGCTGCCGAGGGCTACAAGCAGAGCCCCGCTAAGCGTACAGCCCCTGCCCCCGCTCTCCCTGCCGGCCTCACCTGTGAGCGCCTCCCGCAGCGCGCCGCCGAACACCTGCAGCTGCTGCTCGCTGACGCAGCCGCGCGTCCGCAGCAGGCCGGACACGAAGCCCACGGCGGCGGCGATCTCGGGCACCATGTCGGCGCGGGGCCCGCGGCGGTGGCTGTGGCGGTGGCTCATCCCGGGGAATGGACGGAGGGAAGGAAAGAAGGAAGGGGAGAACAGCTCCGCTCCCCCCGGCGCCGCTCCCGCTCTGCGCCGCCGCCGCCTGCGCGCCCCGCTTATATAGGCCCGGCCCCGCGTGACGTCACGGCGCGGCCGCCGCGTTCCATTGGCCCCGGCCCCCGCCATGCAAATGAGGGAATGCAAATACGCGGTATGCTAATGAGGGCTGAGCTCAGCGCGGTGACGTCACAAGGAAGAGAGGGGCGGTTGCCGGGGGGAGGAGCGGGGTGACCTGGGGGGGCAGGGACAGACAGGGGGACAGGGCCGGACAGGAGGACAGGGACAGACGGGGGGACAGGGGGACAGGGACATAGGGACAGGGACAGACAGGGGGACAGGGACACAGGGACATAGAGACAGGGACACAGACATGGGGGGCAGGGACGGACAGGGGGACAGGGATATAGGGATTGGGGACAGGGACAGACAGGGGGACAGGGACAGACAGGGGGACAGGGGGACAGGGACGGACAGGGGGACAGGGACAGAGGGATGTGGGATAGGGACACAGGGATTGGGGACAGGGACACCACAGGGACACAGGGACAGGACAGAGTCAGATAGGGGGACAGGGATACAAGGATAGATAAGGGGACGAGGGACAGAGGGATTGGGGACAGGAGCACAGATACAGGGACAGGGGGACAGGGACACAGGGATGGGGGACAGGGACACTGACACAGGGACAGAGGGGATACAGGGACAGGGGGACAGAGACAGGACAGGGACAGGGGGCCAGGAACACAAGGACAGAGACAGGGGGACAGGGATACAGGGACAGGATGGGGGCACTGGGAAACAGGGACAGGGGGACAGGAGAGGGACACAGGGACAGGAACACAGGGACAGGGACACAGGGGTTTAGGGGCAGGACAGGGACACAGACACAGGGACAGGAGAGAGACACAAGGACAGGGGACACAGGAACAGAGACACGGGGCACAGGGAGAGAGACAGGGACACAAGGACTGGACAGGGACACAGGGACAGAGACACAGGGACAGGACAGGCACATAGGGACACAGGGACACAAGGGACTCAGCAAGGCCCCCGTGCAGAGGTTGGGGTTCCTGGGCAGCTGCCCTTGCTCAAAGTCCCCCACGAGGAGGGGGGTGGATGGGGAAAGGGACCTTAGAGACGATCCAGTGCCACCCCCTGCCATGGGCAGGGACACCTTCCATTGTCCCAGGGTGCTCCAGCCTGGCCTTGGACACTTCCAGGGATTCTCTGGGCAGCTGTGCCAGGGCCTCCCCACCCTCACGGTGAGGAATTCCATCCCAATATCCAGCCTAAACCTTCCCTCTCTCAGTGTGAAGCCATTCCCTGTGTCCTGTCCCTCCATCCCTCATCCCAAGCCCCTCTCCAGCTCTCCTGGAACCCCTAGAAGAGGCTCCAAGCTCTTCCCATCCAGAAACCTCCTTCAAACGCCCTTTGCCACCCCCTGAACCCCCCTTTGCACAGGAGGGCCCTTCCCATCAGCGTTTCCATCCCCAAATGTCCCTCCTTGAGTCACACCCATGGATCCCTGTCCCTTGGGCAAAGCCAGGACCACCCCAGAGCTCCCTAAAGAAGGGAGAACTTCCCAAATGTCCCACGCAGGAGGTGAGAGGTGACAGTGCCATTCCCACTCCAGCTGGAGGAGCATTTGAGGTGAGGGCTGAGACCTTCCAGCCAAAATTTGGGCAGAGCAGGAGGAAGGTGGCTGCAGCACCAAAGGACGTGTCCCACCTTGGGGGGGAATCAGGACAAGCCAAGGCAAGCGGGGACGGGGCAGAACACGGAGGCTCCAGGTGCTCCCAGGCAGCCCAGGAGGAGGGACAGGAGGAGCCCTGATGCTGTGGGAGATGAAGGAGCACCTGGGAGCCACCACAAGCCCGCAGCTGGCCCAGCTGGCCCTGCCACGCTGCCCCAGAGAGCTCCTGCAGAAACGGGCCCCGAGCTAAGGAGCAGTGGGAGGCCCAGCCTTTGGCTTTGATCAGCCATGGGAGAGTCGCTATCAAGGGCAGGACTGGGATCCTGCAGGAATGTTCCCTGGCAGAGAACCCGGGGTTGTTCCAAGCCATTGCCTGGCAGCCTCCTCCAGCACCGGGGGAGGACCCAAAGCCACAGCTCTGCTCTGATCCCCAGGAAAACGCCCTCTCCTCCTGGCTGGGGCCTCATTTGGCAACTCCACGAGCTGCTGGAATGAGCCAGGGCAGGGAAGGAGCTCTGGAGGCTCTGCTGTGCCCATGGAGATGCTCCCGGGGCAGGAGGAGCAGCACAGGGCCCTGCCAGCACATCCCACCCTCTGGGGCTGCTCCTGACCCCTCCTGGGTCCTGTCCCATTGGGAAACTATCCTGGATTTGCTGACCCTTGGGGTCCTGTCCCACTGGGAATTATCCTGGATTTCTGACCCTTGGAGTCCTGTCCCATTGGGAATTATCCTGGATTTCTGACCCTTGGGGTCCTGTCCCACTGGGAATTATCCTGGATTTCTGACCCTTGGAGTCCTGTCCCACTGGGAAATGACCCTGGATTTCTGACCCTTAGGGATCTGTCTCATTGGAAAACTATCCTGGATTTGCTGACCCTTGGGGTCCTGTCCCATTGGGAATTAACCTGAATTTGCTGACCTTTAGGGTCCTGTCCCATTGGGAAATTATCCTGGATTTGCTGACCCTTGGGGTCCTGTCCCACTGGGAAATTATCCTGAATTTCTGACCCTTGGGTCCTGTCCCACTGGGACTTATCCTGAATTTGCTGAGCAAAGGGCAGCATCACCCATTTTTCCCCAAAAGTGGGGGTGACATCAAGGTTTTCCAGCACCTCCTTTTTCCAGCTCTCAAATTCCCAATTATTTCTCAGTATTTTGGGGTCTAAAAGGATTCTTTGAGGCTTTTGCTGCTGGCAGCCTGGAGCTGGTTTCATCCCTGCTCTGCACATGGGATTTCCCACTCAGGGAAATGTGCAGAGCCTGGAAAGGGGAACTGGGAATGGGGCAGGGATCAGGGGAAGGAAAATGGCTCTGGAAGTTGTGGGAAAGGGGAATTCAGCAGCTCCTGCCCCAGCAGGGCTCTGCACTGACCCCGTTTCGTGCCCTGGGCAGCTCCAGAGTGCAGCAGGCCTGGGGTGGGGTCAGCTCTGCCAAGGGCTCCCCAAATCCTCCCCTCCCCATCTGCCGCCCCCCATTCATCCCCAGAGCAGAAGAAATCAGGCAAATCTCCTGCCACAAGCCAGATTTGCCTTTGTAAGCTTTGAAATAAACCCGAGGATTAAAGTCTAAGGAGGTTTTTTTTTTTCCTCTAATTTTTTTTTTTTTTTAAGTCAGCACCACATATGAAAGAAGCCTGGGAGAGCCCAGCATGTTACAGGGTTTGGATATTCCAGAAACCCCTGGAAGAGGCTGGATAAACACCCAGCGCAGCTCCAGAGCTTTGAACACACTTAGGAAAAAAATGGGAATCCTGCACAACCATCCTGGTGCAAAAAAACCCCAAAAAACAGCCAGAAAAACCAAATTAAAAAATAATCCCATGAGTTTTTTTTTCTTCTTAGCTGAGCTTGGCCATCCCAGCTCAAAGCAGAGCTGGTTTGTGCCGGCCTGGGGAATATTGGGATGGAATCCTCCAGCCCTGAGTCATTGCACTGTGCCCAGAAATAGAAATAGCCATAATAACCCCGACTATTAATTGCCCATTAGGGTCTAACTGCGCTCATTAGGCGCTGATGAGGATGAGCCAACCCGACCCGGCAGGTTCCCCTGGTCTCCCCTAAATTTGGGGCATCATTCCCCAAATTCACGGCTCCCATTTATTTATTTATTCCTGGTGATCCCAAATCAGCTTGGCCCCGTTAAGCCTTTTCCAATAGGAGATTTCCTGTGGAGCTCAAGAGCCTCTCTAAGCGGGTTATGAGTCCCTAATTTCTGGCCTTGAGGGTTTTTAAGGCAGAGTTCGAGGCTTAATGCAAGAGCAAAGCGCTGGGGAGGAGTTACAGAGCAAAGGAACCATCAGAAAAATAATAAAATTGGGTTTTAAAAAAAGAGAACTGAGTTTTGAGGCTGTTGTGGTCGGGGTTAAGTTTCCAGCCCCGTATTTAGCTGACAGCGTTTCGATTTCAATTTTAATTTAAAGAAAAAAAAAGAAAACAACAAACCAACAACTCGAACTCAATAAATTTCTGCCCAGGGATTGGCCAAGGCTGGGGCTGGAACTGGTCTGACAGGAGCCAGGAGCTCAGATAGGCTCCCAAACCCTCCTCGTTATCCAAATGAGGCTCCAAACCAGTCGAGCTGGAAATTTTTACAATTAAAAAAAAAATTAAATAAATAAATAAATCAAAAGGGGAACATTATTTGGCATTCAGTCAGGGGTTAAAAAACCCGAGGTGCTCACAGGGACTGAGGCTTTGCAAGTCAGCAGCTCGGGCTGTTTTATGTTCACCCAAGAGGAGCAGTTCCCACACCAAGCTTGGACTCCTTGTGGGTTTGTTGGTTTGTTTTTTTTTTTTTGGTGTGACGACACCCTGAAGTCTGCAGTTTATAGGGCACGAGGCACAGCAACCCCAATTCCACCTCTGCCCTGGAATCCCAGTGAGGGGGACTCTTCCCTCCCTGTGTCCTGCAGGAAAACAGCCCCAAAATAAAGAATTAACACCCAAAATAAAGAATTAACCCCCAAAATCCTGCTCATCGACCGTGTCCCACTCTCTGAATCAACCACCAAGGTCCCCCAAGCTTTGGGAAGGATTTGAAGGTTATCTCAGTGCATTTGAGCACCCAAAGGCTGCTTTTCTTAAAATTTAAGGGGAAAAAAAATCGCTGGAAACGGTCTAGAAATGTAAAAAAAAAATAAAATAATGGATGTGTTGGCCTGGTTTAAATCTCATTATGTGGCTGTGCCGGAGGAGGGACAGACAACTGTCACCTGCTCGGTGACACCAGTTCAGCACCATCACTGGGAATTTAAGGGGGAAAAAAAGCCCAGGGGTAAACTGGGTTTAAAATGTTTAATCCGGGTTTGTGATTGGTAACCCGGGTGTGACCCCGGGAACTGGGCCTGGCTGGGAGGGTAAACAACAAGGCAGGGCTTAAACCCAGCCTGCAGCAGGGCCTGCAGAGCCGGGCTGTGCAACGGGAACCGTGTGAGACTGGGGGAGAGGAGGGACAGGACACCGGGACTGGCCCGGGATGGGGACACTGAGCCAAACCCAGGACAGGGACACCGGGACTGGCCCGGGATGGGGACACTGAGCCAAACCCAGGACAGGGACACCAGGACTGGCCCGGGATGGGGACACTGGGATGGGGGCACCAGGACAAACCCGGGACAGGGACACCAGGACTAGCCTGGGACAGGGACACCGGGACTAGCCCGGGACAGGGACACTGGGACAAACCTGGGACAGGGACACGGAGCCCCAAACCTGGGACAGGGACACGGAGCCCCAAACCTGGGACAGGGACACTGGGATAAACCCGGGACAGGGACACCGAGCCAGGCCTGGGACAGGGACACCGGGACTGGCCCGGGACGGGGACACCAAACCAAACCCAGGACAGGGACACCGAGCCACAAACCCGGGACAGGGACACTGAACCAAACCTGGGACAGGGACACTGAGCCAAACCTGGGACAGGGACACTGAACCAAACCCGGGACAGGGACACTGAGCCAAACCTGGGACAGGGACACTGAGCCAAACCCGGGACAGGGACACTGAACCAAACCTGGGACAGGGACACTGAACCAAACCTGGGACAGGGACACTGAGCCAAACCTGGGACAGGGACACTGAACCAAACCCGGGACAGGGACACTGAGCCAAACCTGGGACAGGGACACTGAGCCAAACCCGGGACAGGGACACTGAACCAAACCTGGGACAGGGACACTGAACCAAACCTGGGACAGGGACACTGAGCCAAACCTGGGACAGGGACACTGAACCAAACCCGGGACAGGGACACTGAGCCAAACCCGGGACAGCGACACAGAACCAAACCTGGGACTGCTCCATGCCCCACAGCACGTCTGGATTCCCAGGGGTTTATCAGCTCCCAACTCTGCTCCTCCACCCCCATTTTGTTGGATTTTTTCATCCCCCTCATGCTTTGTTTTTGTCACCTGTAAATCCCCCTTGGGGACTTGGGGATGTGTGGACAGGACGTGCCAGGACACGTTTGGGGACAGGTCCAGGCAGTTTCCCTCACCCCATAAAGGAGCTTTAAATATTCCCCTGGGTGGATTTGTGTGGCTGGGGGCTGGATTTCCACCCGGCATTTCCACATTTGGACCACAAAGGTCCCTCCTCCCTCTGCTCCACTTCTCTTGCTCCATGTTCCCTCTTGGAAAACAACCTGCCCGACCCTCTGTCACTAGCCCATCTGCTCTGGAGCATTTTGGGAAGCAAACATTGCTTTTTCTCCACCCTCCCAGGCCCCTGGAGTTGGTTTTCCTCCACTGCTGAACTCCCAGGGTGTTCGGAGGGAGTTTCAGCTCAGTCTCAGCTTCCTGCTGACGTCGCGTTGGGNCGTCGCATTGGGCAAGAAGAAGAAGAAGAAGAAGAGGAAGAAGAAGAAGAAGAGAAGAAGAAGAATTTGGTGAGATCTCGACGTTTTTCAGAGAGGAAACCTCAGCCTCGCCTTCCTCCCGAAGGTGTGGAGATGAGCTCAGAGATGGTTTCCTGTTCTTTGAGCTGGATTTATTGTTCTTTATTTTCCACATCCTCCCCTGGCCGCCGCCGCCTCCACCCGCCCCTTGTCCTTGTCGCGCCGGGGGGACACGGAGGGGACACCCAGCAGAGCTGTTTGCACAGGCAGCTCCAGGGAAAGCCACCAGCTGGAAAACCTGCACAGCCCTGTTGGTTTAGGAGATAAAAGCACTCCCAGAGGCCTGGGAACAGAGCAGGGACAGAGGTGAGACGTGTGCCTGCCACACCCCAAACCAAACCCTGTGGCCTCGGCGATAAAAATCTCCCCCAGCCCAGGATAAACAGCACGTGGGGGGCACAGCTGGGCACAGGCAAATTGCCCCTCAGTAATTCCTCCTTATCGAGGGTGTGGACCAGCCAGGCCTTGCTCTTTCCCCTCTGGGAACTCCCAGGATAAACACGGACTCCAGTCAAAACAGCCGCTCCCTCCCCGCGCACACCTGGGATGACACAAAGTCCTCACAAAGTCCTCGTCAGCGCCACCGAGACACGCAGGGACAGGGATCCACAGGGATTTGGGGACAGGGATCCACAGGGACTGGGGACAGGGATCCACAGGGATTGGGGACAGGGATCCCACAGGGATTGGGGACAGGGATCCACCAGGGATTGGGGACAGGAATCTGTCAGGGATTTGGGGACAGGAATCCATGAAGGATTCAGGGACAGGAACCCGTCAGGGATTCAGGGCCAGAAAGGAGAAGACACAGCCCGGAGATGCCAGGTGCTGTTCCAAGCGAAAAAAAAACAACAATCAGGACACAGTGCTGGTGGAGTAAAAGGCCAAAATTCCTCCCAACTCACTGAGTTTTTCAGGCCAAACATCTCTCCTTGGATCTATCCCAGTAGGAGACCAAAATTCCTAAATTCCCCCCATCTTCCCAAATTTTTCAGGCCAAATCTTCTTCCTTGGGTCTGTCTCAGTAAGAGACCAAAATTCTTTCCATCTCCCCAAATTTTTCAGAGCAAACCTCCTTCCTTGGGTCTAGCTCAGTCGGAGACCAAATTTCCTAAATTCCTCCCATCTCCCTGAATTTTTCTGGCCAAATCTCCCTCCTTGGGTCTATCCCAGTAAGAGACCAAAATTCCTCCTATATCCTTGAATTTTTCAGGCTAAATGTCCCTCCTTGGATCTGTCCCAGAAAGAGACCAAAATTCTTTCCATCTCCCCAAATTTTTCAGGGCAAACCTCCCTCCTTGGGTCTATCTCAGCCAGAGACTAAAATTCCTAAATTTTTCCCATCTCCCTGAATTTTTCAGGCCAAATTTCCCTCCTTGGATCTGTCCCAGAAAGAGACAAAAATTCCTCCCACCTCCCCAGATTTTTCTGCCCAAACCTCCTTCCTTGGGTCTGTCTCACCCCTTTCCTTCTAAGGCAGGCTGGGGGGGTGGTTTGAAGGATTTCCCCTTTCCCTGCTGACACACAGCTACA
>SWJQ01001172.1:28749-40737 GCA_007252995.1 Zosterops borbonicus | reverse complement strand
GGGGGGGGGGGGGGGGGGGGGGGGGGGGGGGGGGGGGGGGGGGGGGGCGGTCGCCGCCCCTTTCTGGCGCCTACCCTGGGTAACTGGATGGGGTGAGTTTTTGGTAATTATGGTGGGCAGAGAGGAAGACGAGTGAGGGCACTTTCTTGTGGCCTGTGCGGAAGCAGCCGTGTCAAAACGATTGGGGAGCGTTCTGCAGCAGAGCCTGCTTTTAGGGGCTATGCCAGAGTTCTCGTGGCGGGGCTGTTGTACCTTGTTGGCCCTGCTTGAGCTGGGGTGAGGGCCTCTGAGTGCTTCCTTTGTGTCTCTCTGGTCAGAGTGGGGGAAATCTTGTGACCGCGTGGTGGTGGTTTTTCGGCTCACGGTTCCGCCTAGCAGTGGATAGGCGCTATCACAGCGGCCGCCATTTCTGCTGGTCCCTGCCACCGCGGAGGTGGATCTCGGACCGTGGGGGTTATGTAACGGCGCCTTTCCCCCTCCCACCTAGGGAGTGAGCTGGGATTTCGAGCGCTCGGCGGCTGGCTGGTTTTAGAAGCTGTGCGAGGGGTAAAGGTGAACGTCAGCCCGAGCAAACTGGCTTGTGGGCTGCGGGAGGCGTCCAGGCGGGAAGGGCCCTTAGTTCCGGAGGGAGCGGGGTAGAGACACCGACATTTCCCAGCCCTCTACTCATGTCCGTGACTGCTTTATTTCGATGTTTTTTTAAAATGTTGCATTAGCCAATTTAATCCTGCAAACTCGATTTGCACAAAAAGAGCACAGCAACTAGTCGAGAGCATCTTGTCCTGAACAGTATGTTACATTTCTTCCCCCTGCAGCTCTAGAATTTTTGGGAGGGTCGTAAATAGACTAGGATCTGGAAGGGTTAGCTATTTGAACCTGGTAAAATTTCTTCCTGCCCCCATCCCTGCGTTCTAGTAGTGTCTGTTTTGAGACTTGGCTATTCTTTAGGCGATGCTTTTTCTATTAGCTCAATTAGGGGCCTGGAAATACTAGCATGTGCTGGGAAGGTGGTGTCTCAGCAGCGACTGTAAAAGAGTGCATGCCTACCGGCAGTGCTTACTGTTAGCCTGCAAAAACAGGGTAATTTACAAATTAACGGATGAGTAAAAGGATGCTTAAAAAATTAAACATACCTCACTTTTTCTTCGTGGATATGTGTATCAACCGTTTGTTCAGGCTATAAAAATTGAGCAATAAAATCCAAAGGAGGGAAAATAGCGTTCTTTGTTTGGCTATCTGTACAATTTAATTTTTTTTTTTAAGGTGCAAAATTACTCTGCCTGGACTTCTAATTTGTTTTACAAGTATTCTTATGTGGACTTAGCAAAAATAGATCTTGTAAGAGGAACCTGTTTCACAAGGTCAAAAAAATTTGTCTGCTTTGAGGTTCTTCATACATGTATGCAGAGGTTATACATCATAGTGTGCTATTTTTAACAGAATTTTTCAAGTGTGGCTTGTGTGTAATGTTTTGTTCATCTGTTATATTGAATGGAAGGCATGTTAGTAAGTTGATAAAAAACTTATTCTAATCACCAACATTAATTTGATAACTTTTTGTCTAAATTGATTAGTCTAAGTTTAGAACTAAACCATTAGCAGATTGAAACATAGAGTCTTCTAAAAAGGAAATTCAAGATATGATATAACATCCTAAAAGTAGGAACCAGATAATTATTCACTTTAAATAGCTGAAAATCATTATCAATAAATGTGATTGCTTAAAACTAGCAAATGCTTGAAAATGAGCAAGGTTGGAATAATTCAGAGTGTAATTGTGTATCTGTAGGCTTTTGTACTTGATTATTTCTCCTCTTAGTGATGTGTTTGGCCTTGTTTTTTCATTTATAAAGAAAAGCTTTGCAGCAAAATCTCAGGGCAAAAAACCCCCATTTTCAGTTGTAGCAAGAATCAGACCTGTAAGTGAACAGAGCCTGATCTATGCTGTTTTCATAGGCTTCTGAAGCAGTAGGGTTTTGATCCTGCCCAGAACACTTGAGTTTTGCTCTGCAAGTATATATAAAACTGGTAAATTCTAAAAGCAGGCATTTCTTCTTGCTTTTCCCATTAATATCATATACAATTAGCCTTTTCCCCCACAAAATAATGTACTAGCTCTTTTTTATTCTGCAACAGGTTTTACCTTCACTGTGAAGAATAAAAAGTAATGGAGACTGAACAACAGGAGGAGACCTTTACCAACACAGAGACAAATGGTAAATCTTTTAAAGGGCTGTTTTATTTTGGGGGGAAGGAAACTTTTTGAGTCACAGTGTTTCTAACTACTTTGGAATGCTTTAACTGTATCAAATGCTTTATTTAATATTTTAATTTTTAAATGTCCCATGTGGTTTTACATGATTTTTGTATCATGAATATATAATTTTTCTTTGGGAGTATTTTAGTCATGGTATAAGTAACTAAAAGTTATAAGTAAATATTTGAAAATATTTGATAGCTAAATGCTTAA
This sequence comes from Zosterops borbonicus, assembly GCA_007252995.1. Taxonomy (NCBI): domain Eukaryota; kingdom Metazoa; phylum Chordata; class Aves; order Passeriformes; family Zosteropidae; genus Zosterops; species Zosterops borbonicus. The sequence goes on along the minus strand of SWJQ01001172.1, from coordinate 38,267 downwards.
TACTTGTATGGACAATGTGATCACGTAAAGATACTGTTAGGCATATCTATTACTGTATTTAATTTATTGCAGTTGTGAAGGAATGTATATATACGTGAAATATCGCAATATTAGCTAAATGAAATACCTTTCGGACATAATTAGTGAAGAAGAGTTAGAGCATTAGTGTTGATTCAGGCCAGTTTTTTAAAGCGATTTGAAATACTGCTTTCCTACTGTTTCACCAGTATTTCAGTATTGGACAAGCTACTTTTAATCTTTTGTGGTTTAAGGTTTTCCCAGTTGTAAAAGAAATACTAAGTAGATGATGCAGCACTGTTGTAAGCAGTGTTATTTTTTCACAAAGTTTGCAAAATTCTCATTTCAACTATAGTTTATAGATTTGAATTAGTCTTCACTTATTAATTGATATATAGACTGATGAAGTAAAAACCTGTTTCTGTGCTATAGATGCTCAGGGTAGATGTCAGAAGTTAGCATTGGGCTAATGGGAGGGAATACTTCACTAGGAATACCGCGCATAACTTGATATCCAGTTTTATCATGACTTAGAAAGTTAAATATATATTTATGTTTTCCCCCTATGGACCTGTCTACAGGCAAACGTCCTGCAGAAGATATGGAAGAAGAACAGGCCTTCAAAAGGTCTCGGAATACAGATGAGATGGTCGAATTGCGCATTTTGCTTCAAAGCAAAGTATGCTTTTAGTATTGCTATGTTCCTGCTTTATACCATTGCTTAAGACAGTGGTGGCAGTGTATGTTGTGGTGTATATTTAGAAACAACTTGTGCTTTATTTAAAATTTATTTAGGAATATTTGTAAGTGTGCATGAATGATAGTAGAAGTGTATTGCAATCTTCAATAGTTTTTTCCAAAGATGAGTCTAACAATCTATGGGACTTTGATTTTTAAAAAATGTACTCATTGAAAAAATAGACAGAAATTATGAGTCACTTCTCATGTTTGAGTAGAACATAATTGTTTCCAGAGGAATGACTGTGTATTAGTCTTTAGAAAGCAAGCAGTTTAGAGAATGATCAGCTTATAATTGTAAATTAAATATGAGGCAAGATGAGGACTTCCTCAAGATTTTAGTAATTTCTCCAGATTTAATAAATCTATATATATCAACAGTAGGAAATAAGGGAGTAATGTTTCATGGATTGCAATTGCTTCATTGAGTAGTATGAATTGTCACAGTGAAACTGCTATCTATGAATCTTCCTTAGTATTTCCAGTTGATGCAGATGTTTGTGCTGTCTGAAGTAACTCAGTCTTTTGTCTTAGGGTAGAGGAATGTTGCCTTAACTCTACATGGCATTTCTAATGAATAGTCAAGTTATGGGGAGTGCTGCAAAATATTTGTGGTGGTGTTAGCATCATGTATAAACTGCATAGTAAAAGCAATAATTTTGCACGTAGTTCTTGAAATAGCCTGGTAAAAAATTAGTTTTACAATGTCCCTTCTTGAATATCTTGAGTTTATTCCTGTTGATTTTAGCAACTGGAAATTAGCAATTATTTATATTGGTTTTACATTCTTCAGACTGTACCTACCTGAGTGGTCAGTTGAGTTACATAGGCTTCAATCAAAAGTAACATTTGCTCAAATGTTTTGAGTGAGAAAGTGAAATTTGCAAACATTAAAAAAGTGGTCAAATAAACTAGCAAAGTTGTTGACCTATATAACATGCATGGAATCCCATAAATTATCTTTTCAGTCATATTCTAACTATGAGATGGTTGGGGCCCTGAGCAACCTGATCTAGCAAAGTGGCATTCCTGTCCATGGGGGAGANAAGCTACTTTTAATCTTTTGTGGTTTAAGGTTTTCCCAGTTGTAAAAGAAATACTAAGTAGATGATGCAGCACTGTTGTAAGCAGTGTTATTTTTTCACAAAGTTTGCAAAATTCTCATTTCAACTATAGTTTATAGATTTGAATTAGTCTTCACTTATTAATTGATATATAGACTGATGAAGTAAAAACCTGTTTCTGTGCTATAGATGCTCAGGGTAGATGTCAGAAGTTAGCATTGGGCTAATGGGAGGGAATACTTCACTAGGAATACCGCGCATAACTTGATATCCAGTTTTATCATGACTTAGAAAGTTAAATATATATTTATGTTTTCCCCCTATGGACCTGTCTACAGGCAAACGTCCTGCAGAAGATATGGAAGAAGAACAGGCCTTCAAAAGGTCTCGGAATACAGATGAGATGGTCGAATTGCGCATTTTGCTTCAAAGCAAAGTATGCTTTTAGTATTGCTATGTTCCTGCTTTATACCATTGCTTAAGACAGTGGTGGCAGTGTATGTTGTGGTGTATATTTAGAAACAACTTGTGCTTTATTTAAAATTTATTTAGGAATATTTGTAAGTGTGCATGAATGATAGTAGAAGTGTATTGCAATCTTCAATAGTTTTTTCCAAAGATGAGTCTAACAATCTATGGGACTTTGATTTTTAAAAAATGTACTCATTGAAAAAATAGACAGAAATTATGAGTCACTTCTCATGTTTGAGTAGAACATAATTGTTTCCAGAGGAATGACTGTGTATTAGTCTTTAGAAAGCAAGCAGTTTAGAGAATGATCAGCTTATAATTGTAAATTAAATATGAGGCAAGATGAGGACTTCCTCAAGATTTTAGTAATTTCTCCAGATTTAATAAATCTATATATATCAACAGTAGGAAATAAGGGAGTAATGTTTCATGGATTGCAATTGCTTCATTGAGTAGTATGAATTGTCACAGTGAAACTGCTATCTATGAATCTTCCTTAGTATTTCCAGTTGATGCAGATGTTTGTGCTGTCTGAAGTAACTCAGTCTTTTGTCTTAGGGTAGAGGAATGTTGCCTTAACTCTACATGGCATTTCTAATGAATAGTCAAGTTATGGGGAGTGCTGCAAAATATTTGTGGTGGTGTTAGCATCATGTATAAACTGCATAGTAAAAGCAATAATTTTGCACGTAGTTCTTGAAATAGCCTGGTAAAAAATTAGTTTTACAATGTCCCTTCTTGAATATCTTGAGTTTATTCCTGTTGATTTTAGCAACTGGAAATTAGCAATTATTTATATTGGTTTTACATTCTTCAGACTGTACCTACCTGAGTGGTCAGTTGAGTTACATAGGCTTCAATCAAAAGTAACATTTGCTCAAATGTTTTGAGTGAGAAAGTGAAATTTGCAAACATTAAAAAAGTGGTCAAATAAACTAGCAAAGTTGTTGACCTATATAACATGCATGGAATCCCATAAATTATCTTTTCAGTCATATTCTAACTATGAGATGGTTGGGGCCCTGAGCAACCTGATCTAGCAAAGTGGCATTCCTGTCCATGGGGGAGATTGGAACTAGATAATCTTTAAGGTCCCTTCCAACTCAAATGATTCTGTGTTAAACATCCCAGGATGTTTAACACAGAATGATCCCAGGATAGACCTCTTTGGTACCCCACTTCTTACCAGCCTCTAGGTGCAATAAGATCCATTAACTATTACCAATCATCCAACCAGTTTTTTATTCATCTGCTTGTCCACCTAAGATTCTATGAGAATACAGGTGGAATTGCCTAGAAACTTTAATTTGAAATTGAAAAAATATTGCTGAGTATTTTTATCTCTGCATTGATATTTTTTTAACCTTTTTTTCCCCATGGTAAACCCATGTCAGTTTGTTTTTCTTTAATTTGAACCTTTCAAAAGGAAACAAGCTTCACCCCACCCTTAAATGCATCCCACAAGATAATGCAGAAATAGATTCATTGTTCTTAGTTTTCGGTTCAAAAAAAGTCTGTGCTGTTTTTAGCCTAATGTAACTTCTAAAAACTATTTTCCAGAATGCTGGAGCAGTGATTGGAAAAGGTGGCAAAAATATTAAAGCACTTCGTACAGATGTGAGTATACATGAGTTTGAATTAATTTAACACCAATTCTTCCAGGGCACCGCATTGAAAACTTGATTGCATACATCTCTAGAAATTGAGAAATTCAAACCTAGACAGCAGTAATCTAATAAGCTACTTATAATGATTGTTGGAGAAGATAACTTAGTTTTTCAATTTGTGTTTTTAATTGAAGCCCAGCTCAAGTTATTTGGGAGGAGAGATTTGTTTTAAACCTCTTTGCTTTCAAACAGGGTTCCTCTAAATTACACACTTAAATGAGTTAACATCTCTAATTAGAAATATTAGCAAAACTTAAAAGCTGTAACTATACCATTTCCCATATATGTGAATCCATTATAGCGCTATTGAAAACTATCTCTTGTGACTGGCTTAACCCAGCAATAAAAGAATTCTTGAACTTCCTTTAAAAAAAAACCCCAAAACATAATGGTCCATCTGTTTTTGCTTTAACAGTGTGGACATAAAGCACAAGAACATTGATGTTAAGGCTACATGATTTAGATACAGGTATAGAGCAGTAAAGAAACATTTTATTTTACTTGGGAGCATTTTTAAATGGTCATGACTTATTTACTTATTAATTTTTTATGCGGTACGACTTGTGATTAGACACACATTCAAGGTAAATGTTATGTATTTATAAAACTTGGCAATGCTTCTTAAATTCCATTTGTTTACACTCCTGTACTTAGGATCAGCTACAATTCTTTTCAAGCAAGACTGTGTTCAACACAATATTTGCTAATATATCATCACAGAATCAGTTCCATCTAAGTTCACAAACTATTGCAACTAGAATTGAGGATTAAGCTGAAATGGTCAGGAATCATGCAAAGAAACTTTGGCAGCTTGTGTTTTTGTTTGTTTGTTTTAAGTAAATAAACACATCACCTTACTCCAGATAATTTAACTGGTCTGGAATACTAACTTTCCCAACTTGCCCAAAGTTTCAGTATTATGAATCTCAACAGTTTTTGTGTCTACATTCATGAGCCAGCCTGCTACTGAAACATCATTGTTAAAAGTAAAATGTAGTTTAGTCAGATAACGTAACTTGTGAAGATCCATACTGTTAAGCCACAGTTGATGTCGCAACCCATTATTGTGTTAGTCTTCAAAACAACTTACACTTGCTTCATTAACTGATAGTAATGAGTATAGTTTGTATTAAATTAAAATTTATTGCTTTTCCCCCTTTTCCCTCTCCTTGTTTTTTTGGCCATATATCTCCGTTGCCCATGTACTGGATCGACTTGCCCCTGCGTTGCCCACCATGACGTTGGCCCATCCGCCCCTGAACGCCCATGTGAAAACCCTGGTTGGCTATGCCCAAAAATGTGCTTGTTGCCAAACGGGTGCCATACTTGACAACTTCTGATTGAATACCCATGCCCAATGCCAACATCCACGAACGCCAATGACCAATGCAGTACAATGCAAGTGTTTCAGTCCCAGACAGCAGTGGCCCCGAGCGGTATGTCCCAACAGTTTATGCCTCACTGCCTGATTAGAAAGAGAGAAATGTATTTTATTACCTGCCTTTGATATAAATAGTATCCCCTTATAGACGGTGTATTGTTTTTTTTTAAATTTCTGTCTTATTTTCCCCATTAAGTCTTTTTGTCACTGAACTTTTACGTGAGTTGGCCACCCAAACAATCCACTAATTTTATTTCAATGGAAAGAGCACAGCTTCAAGTGTTGTATATTTACTGTATTATAAATGAAATTGTTTCAGGAGTCTCTTGCTCTGGTCTTTGTGGCCCACCTTTCTCCCCCCCCAGCATTGTCCGTTCATAATTATTTCTGCTGAAATACTAACTCTAGTTCACTTCTCTTCACTTCTCATTTGTGTTACATTTTTTTGTTTGTTTGTTTGTGAGGTTGGTTTTTTTTGTTTTGGGGTTTTCCCCCTTGTATTTATATTCCATTTTTTGCAGAGCCTATTAGTAATCTAATTTCTAATTGGTGTCTCAACCTTACTCCAGCTATGTTGACTACTTACATATCTCCACCTTTTCTACAAAAAGGTGTGCTAGTTTTACCAGTGTAATGGTAAGGGTATACTAAATTAGTGCTGGTGGGGAAAATGAATATTCACTCACTTTAAGTTTTGCATCGATTTCTTGCCTGGTTAATGTGTCTGAGCCCTTCCAAAAGCTCTCATGGGTTCTCTTGCGCTCTCTGCAAGACCTACCTAGCCTTAAACTCTTATATTCATCATGCATATATATATTGGACATAAACAAAGATGCATGTGTTGTAAATCCAGTGAACATGTTTACTTTAAATGGGGAATATTAATTGTAAGGTCTTCTGTGTAGTCAGTCTTGTTAGAATTTTGTGTATGATTATGAATACTAAACTTATTTCTGCTACTTTCCACCTTCTCTATGTTTTCTGACACTATGGCCTCTTAACAGTATCTTGAGTATAAGTGCAGATACAGAGACAATTGGAGAAATCTTGAAGAAGATTATCCCTACTTTGGAAGAGGTATGTCTCTTAGGTTTGTTTCCTTTTCAGAGGTATAAATTTAGATTTTAAAACAAAACAATTCTAGATGTTTGTGTCCTATTTTTAATATATTAAATTAGAAAGTAAAACCCAGCCTTTTTTTGAAAGAAGACCTATAGTTCTCAATGTATGTGTTGGCTTTTTTTAATAGGGGACAGAAAATTTCTTCTTAGAAAATTAATATTTGGAACAGCCTCCTTCCCTTCAAACCACCTGTTTCCTGACTAGTTCCCAATTTGAAGTAGCTCTGTTGCAATTTCTATTCTGCCTTTGCTTTGTGATCGTGTTTTGCACTGTTGGATATATTAAAATTCTGTACAACAGCAATAATAATAAAAGAAATAAAGAAAGCTCATTTGACATCACCTTGTGTTGAGGCAAATTACTTTAAAATATGTGATTTTTTTTTTTATAGCAAATACAGTATTACAGATCAATAGTAAATTAAGTCATACCATGCTGTTTGGAGAAAAATCTTAACAAAGAAAATCAAAATTAGTATTTGGATTTTTCAATTATTTTTTCCTCTGACTAATATTTTATTCTTGTATGCATCTTACAGTACCAGCACTACAAAGGTAGTGACTTTGACTGTGAATTAAGACTTCTAATTCACCAAAGTCTAGCAGGAGGAATTATTGGTGTCAAGGGTGCTAAAATCAAAGAACTCAGAGAGGTACTGTTTCCTATTATTTTCAGATTCTGCTTTTATTCTATAAACAAATTAATTTTTTGTGTTCATATGCTGTGAGTGTAAGCTTCATCTGTGATCTATGATCCTTAAGAACATATTTCATACATGAAGCAGCTGTTGGTGGTAGAGCCCAGAACTACTTATAAAGCTTTTAAGCATATTAGCAGTAGAATAGTCTTTATAAATAAAGGATACTTTTTAAAATCAAAATGCCATTCATCTCACCTTCTGGAAGGAACTGCTGAATAAGCTATATCGATGGTGTTGGACATAGAAAACTATTTAGCTTGGATGGATCTCCATAAAGTCTTTAATGCTGATTTAATAGATGTTTGAATATTGTTATTAAAAAGTAAGGTGGGGTTTTCTTAGGGTTTTGCTTGTTTAGTTTTTGGGGTTTTTAAGTTTCACTACCTTAAAGGCCACTTTCCTTTGTGAAGGAATGAGGTTATGTTTTAAAAAGCTAGTGGTCTCTATCAATCTAGAATGTTCTTTTCTGTCCTTTCCTCACATTGCATCAAAGGCAATTCCAGGTCAGTTTAGGCATAAGTTACTATTTGTGTGGAATGAGAGGAAGGCAAGATGAATAGGCATAATCCTAGCAACATTGCTGTCTTGCCTCCAAAGCATGTTTTTATGAAATATGAAGGCTTATATAACCTGTAAGCATATAATGAATGTGGTCCTTTTGCTTGTATTTGAGTAAATAACCATGTAGATGAGCCATAGCTGAAAGATTTCAAACATCTAAATTTTTTGCTAGCATTTCATACAAACTGATGTCATTGCAGGTATTAAAAATATAATATTTTGAGATTAAATTTGTTGTAAGTACTCGGAAGCCAAACATTCACTTAAAGTGATCAGAAGTTGAATGATTTGGTTTGACTGTTTCTTTTAAAATGTTTCAGTGTGTCTTACCCATTTTGTTTTCAATAAGTTTATAAAATTATTTAAAATACTTCTATTTGAAGATTTTGGGGGTTGCTTTTCTTCTATTCAACAGAACACTCAAACCACCATTAAGCTCTTTCAAGAATGTTGTCCTCATTCCACTGATAGAGTGGTGCTTATTGGTGGAAAACCTGATAGAGTTGTGGAATGTATCAAGATTATCTTGGATCTTATCTCTGAGGTAATGTGTCTTAAACTTATTCTTTCATTTGTATTCATGAAAGTCAGGATGATTTGGCTGGAAAATTGTATTTCTGTTTTTAATTCAGTGCCTATTCTCCAGCAACAAGTGTTGGACTGTTAGCACCCTTTGAAATTATTCCTGCTTGCTAGAGTTGGAGTGTACCTTATTGGAGAAAGACATTTTTGGTACCAAGGGAATTAGTCATGCTTTACATATCCATACAATAAGAAAATTTAAATTGGAGAGGAAGTGAGACCAATGTATGTGCCACCCATTGATAACAGCAATTTCTCTATCACATGCTCTCAGGAAGCATATCACTACCCCTGCCTTGCTTATGAGTATTGTGAAATAAAGAACATGTTCAGCATCTATAGATTCATATTTATATATTTAATATATTAATTTAATAAAATATGGTTGTATCAGTGCTAACTTGTGGGAGCGGTGGTGTTTTTATTTTTGTGTGTGTCTTAGTCTCCAATTAAAGGACGGGCCCAGCCTTATGATCCAAATTTCTATGATGAAACATATGACTATGGTGGCTTCACAATGATGTTTGATGATAGAAGGGGACGTCCAGTAGGCTTTCCCATGCGTGGAAGAGGAGGCTTTGATCGAATGCCTCCTGGTCGTGGCGGACGACCTATGCCTCCATCAAGAAGAGATTATGATGATATGAGCCCTCGCAGAGGACCTCCACCACCGCCACCAGGCCGTGGTGGCAGAGGTGGCAGCAGAGCTCGTAATCTTCCTCTTCCTCCTCCACCACCTCCTCGTGGCGGGTAAGCTGTTGCATAAATGCATAGTACAAGTTGAGTAACATTTACTGAATTGTGCTCATGTTTCGAGGACTTGTTTCATACTCCATGTTGGTAGTGATTATGCAGGATTGAGTGTGTATTGCATCAGAAAATTTTAAAAAGCATTTGAATTTAATTATTTCTGCAGTATTATCGGGACTAGTAGTTCTGTAACTTTATGTCATTCAGAACTAGACTAAAACATTCAGAAATTCATAATTGTGTGCAAATTGTTAAAACTTGAATTAGAATATATAAACTAGTTCATAACATGAGTCATGTGCAGCTGCTTTTTCTCATTTTAGAGATCTTATGTCTTATGACCGAAGAGGTAGACCTGGAGACCGTTATGATGGAATGGTAGGAGGTTAAATTTTTTTTTTTTTTTTTTTTTTTTTTTTTTTTTTTTTTTTTTTTTTTTTTTTTTTTTTTTTTTTTTTTTTTTT
>SWJQ01001172.1:17890-28245 GCA_007252995.1 Zosterops borbonicus | reverse complement strand
TTTTTTTTTTTTTTTTTTTAGTAAATACAGTTAGCACTTTGAGGAAACTTCTTGAATACATACATTTAAGTCTGGAAGGTGTGCTTGTGATAAACTTTGATATCTGCAAAATGTTTTGGCCATACAAATGGTCTCCCCAAAAATACAACTGTTTGGGGTGTAAAGAGTATTTGGGATGTGATCTGCTGTGTGGTTTTGGTTTGTGGGATTTTTTTTTTTTTAGGTTGGTTGTTTTTCCCTGCCTACCATCAACAATGGAATAGAAAGTTTTGTAGAGCACAGTCCCTGCAGGTTTTATTACACAGACCTTCTTGTAGACTGTTTCTTGTAAATCAGGGTGACAGAAATAGAAATTGGGAGGCTGTTCAGATTAAGAAAGCATGTCAGAACAATGTTTTCCAACACATGTTAACAAAATTTAAGAGAACATGGATAATATCTTTAAAGGGCTCTAGTTGGCCTGGCAGATAATTGCTTTTTCAATTCAGTTCTTTATGTCGATTTATGTCTGAAAAAAAATTACTATAATTTCAAATGTTTCAGAGCCAGGACCACTGATAAGATGAATTTTAAATGAAATTAGATCAATTTCAGCCATGTTGGGAATGGGGAGAATTAAAAAATGCTTTAAGATATTCTTCCATGTTGTGCTCTGAAATATGACTTCCTGGTAGTCATTTATTGTATCCTTATTCCTGGGAAGAGAAATTCTAGGTATCTGGGAGGTAAACCTCTGGCTAACAATCTCNTTTTTTTTTTTTTTTTTTTTTTTCCTCCTCCTCTGGCTCTGTTTGGCACATTCTTTAAGATGATGGGTTAGATGAGATTATTTTATTTTAAATAAATGGAAGAGAAAGTAGAGGAGCTATGAAATGGGGTACCTAAATGAGATTTACACATTGATGCTTCCTGGGAGGAAGAGACAATTACTTCCAGTGACACATACTGGAAGTACATATTGAAAGAATGTCGAAATTGAGGCACCAGAAGCCTAGCAGAAATATTAAAATGAAAGACTTGCATTTAAAATTACTAAAACCAGACCACCCCACCCTCCCGAAAAGAAGTAAACAAACCCACAATATAAAAACCAGCAAGTTGTCTATGCTACTCGGGATCTTAAGAAACTAGGAGTCATGAACTAGACCTCTAAGGTCACTTATTTGTATTTTCATGTTTTCAAAGCTCAGGTTTTGTGTTTTCTTATTTGCATCTGGTAAAACCAATGTCAGGGCATATAAACAGAGCAATCTACCCTTCCTTGGGTATGTGGTTGAGCACAGTTTTCAGCTTGGGCAGTAGTGTGTTCTAGTTCTGTTCCATTCCATTTAGAATAGAAAAATCTGTTTCAACTCTAGTCTGACTTTGATCAGGTTGACCTTGGCTTTCTCGACATGAGATTCTACAAATAAATAGAAGTCATCTCTGCTCGTTTTCCATGTTCTGAAAAGCAATTCTATTTCCTCTTCACAGTGGAGCTGCTCATGGCTTTGGCTACTTTATGCATGAGTTTCATAGACAGCCTACAATGAGGACTGCTTTCTGACACAGATCTTATTTAATGTCTAGTTTTGGTTAGCCATAATCCCAGTTGTTGGGAAAGATGGGACAGGAAGGACTTGCGAATATGATTGCCTAGTAAGAAATACTGGAGATGTAAAACCTGTGAGTGAAATAGAAATGAAAGCCAGCTTTGAGATGTAGGCATGGCAGGCAGGAAGACGGTGATTAGCTGGAGTTAGGTTGAAGGACAGAAAACAAAAGGACCCAAGAATGTAGCCCCTCTTCACCCTGCCAAGGCATCAGGGAAAAAGTAGATAAGAAAAATAGTCTTTAGAGTTTAGAATATAGGATGATATGGTAATATAGTAGTTCTTATAGGCTGTAGGCAAAGTTTGTAGGTTTTGTATCTTGCGCCGGTTGGTCACTGTAAATTAGAATATTCAATGCAAAAGGAGATATAATGTATTGTAACAAGGTCCTAGCTCTCTTACCGCTCCCTCGCTCTTACTCTGACTTCGCTCTTGCTCTTCTACCTCTCTTACCTCTTGCTCTTACCTCTCTCTTACCCCTCTTACCCTTCTTAGCTTTTTTACCTCCCTTACCTCATACCCTCTCTCTCTCTCTCTCTTTGGGGCTTCCCTTCAGCCAAGGCTGGTGGCTGAAGGCAGGCCCTTTTTACCCACGACCCTTGCAATAAAACCACATGTTTCTAGAATATCTCAGGTCTGCAGAGTTCCTTCTCCCTGCCGTTCATGGATGCTCCTACACCAGTATCCTTAATTGTATAAGCACATGAGAAGTCTTTCCATGGATTGTGAGGGTAAAGCTGAAAGTGTCATACCAGAAATATATGATCTTGAGCTACTATACATTTCACATAGAAACCATTCTGTAGTGAAACATTTAGAGTAAACCAACATCATTGTGGTTTGTGAAGTAATGCATGGGAAAGGCTACTTGCAGAGAGCAGGACTGCCATTTTACATAAATACATTAAAAGGCAAGAATAGAGTCTCTTCAGACCAACATCTTGGAGATCTTGAATCTACAGAAATCCTCATTTTCTGCCAGATCTCTTCTCTAAAAGGGAGAAAGTTCAGACTTGTAAGATGGTGAACAAAGACTAGATGGTGAAACTTGACTTTTCTGAGATGTTACAAGACTGACAGTCTTGTAAATTTGAAGATGGGAGGAAAAAATAATTATGTGTTTGTATATATATATAATTTATTCTGAAGCATTTTACTGAAAATCATACATGCATTGTTTCTCTTATTTACAATGGTATGTATTTTATGATGTAAGTAGTCCAAATCAAATGCCTATGGACCATGACAGCTATTTTCATAGCTGAGAAAACACAAATTCATTGCTATCTTTTTTTACACCCCCATCCCCATGGGTGCTTTAGATATACAAATGCACAAAAACATACCAGGGAAAAAATAAGGTGGAGAAGTATATATAAAGCTGTTTAACCCTCCTCTTCCCCTTTTTTATTATAATTGCTGATGCCTAATGCTTTCAAAGTATTTTTAAATTGGAGTCAAACAAGCTAAATCAGTGTCTGTTGTAGTGTATGCTCAGATATCTCATATGGTTTTCCTCATTCAAATGATTCCTACTGCTAAATCATTATATTTATGTGTGTGTATATATATATACATGTGTCTGTATTAGCACTTCAATAAAGGTACATACCCTAAAAAATATTAGACATCATGTTTTAAGAGACTTGATGTTAAGGAGCATGTAAAAAAAAAAAGAGTGAAGAAAAGATGTTTGACACATCTACATAAATACTAAAATTAACAAGATTTCAATTTTCACTCTTCTGGGCCAAGGAATTTCCCATCAGTTAGTATTGCATGCGTATTTTTCAATTGCATGCAAAAGGCAATAAATTCTTTATCATACTAATCATTTTGTCTCAGCCAGTCAGTGTTGTATTTGGTTTTGTTTTCATTTGCATTGGTTGCCTGTAGTAACTAGCACAAATGAGTCTGTAGAGAGGAAAATTGTATGCACCTAATATTTTAGGAACCATTTTTAAAGGATCACTTATATTTTCCTAAAATCACAGAATATCCTGAGTTAAAAGGGACCCACAACGATCATTGAGTCCAACTCCTGGCTCTGCACAGGACACCCCAAAAATCCCACCCTGTGTCTGAGAGCATTGTCCAAACATTCCTTGAGCTCTGGCAGCCTTGGGGCTGTGACCAGTGCCCTGGCTTCTAGTGCCCGACCACCCTCTGGGTGAAGAACTTTTCCTGGTATCTTCCCCTGACACAGCTTCGTGCTGTTTTCTCGGGTCCTGTCACTGGTCACCAGAGAAGAGATCAGTGCTGCCCCTCCTCTTCCCCTTTTTAGGAAGATGTAGACTGCAATGAGGTATCACCTCAGTCTTCCCTTCTCCCATGCCCTCAGCTGCTCCTCATACGGCTTCCCCTCAAGGCCCTTCATCATCTTCATAGTCTGCCTTTGGATGCTCTCTAATAGTTTAATATCTTTCTTCCAGTCTGGCACCCAAAACTGCACGCAGGACTCAAGGCGAAGCCTCTCCAGTGCAGAGCAGAGCAAGATAATCACCTCCCTTGACTGGGTGGTGATGCTGGGCCTCATGCACCCCAGGACACAATTGGCCTTCCTGGCTGCCAGGGCACTGCTGCGTCTGTTAAACATGCCATTGAGCAGGACCCCCAAGTCCCTTTATGTGGCACTGCTTTCCAACATCTCTTTCCCCAGTCTTTACATTCAAGGTTGTCCCATCCCAAGTGCAGAATCCAGCACTTTCTCTTGTTGTACTTAAAATGGTTGGTGATTGCCCAGCCCTCTAATTTGTCAAGGTCTCTCTGCAGGGCCTGGTTTTAAAGGAGTCAATAGCTCCTCCCAGTTTAGTGTTGTTGGCAAAGTTACTTGGTATACCTTTGAATCTTGTGTCCAAGTCATTTATGAAGATGTTAAAGAGAACTGGCCCTAAAATGGAGCCCTGTGGAACCCCACTAGTGGCAGGTCACCAGTCTGATGTCACCCCATTCACTATAACCCTTTTTGCCTGACCCATGAGCCAGTTATTCACCCATTGCATGTAATGGTTATCCAGCTGTGTGCTGGATATTTCATCCAGAAGGATCCTGGGAGAGACAGTATTGAAAGCTTTACTGAAATCCAAAATGATCACATCAACTGGCTTCCCTTGATCAAGTGGGTGGGTTACCTTGTCATAAAAAGAAATCAAGTTTGTCAAGCAGGACCTTCACCTCATGAAGCTATGCTGGCTGTGACCAATGACTGCAATGCAGTCATTATCTATCAGGTGTTTTTCAGTAACTCCCAGGATAATCTTCTCCATAACTTAACCAGGCACTGAAGTGAGACTGACAGATCTGTAGTTTCCATGGTCATTCTTGCCCTTGAAAATTTGGACAACCTTTGACAACTTCCAGTCAGCTGGGACCTCTCCAGTTTCTCAAGATCGTTCAAAAATCACTGAGGGTAGTCTCGCAATGACATCAGCCAGCTTTTTGGGTACTCTTGGATGAATCCCATCAGGCACCATAGATTTATAGGGATGCACCTGGAGCAGCAGATCCTGCTCAACTTCAGGGTCAGCTGGGAGTCGATCATTCTTGCAGTCACAGTCCTCCAGCTCAGGGCACTGAGACCTCCTTGGTCTGTCATCCAAGTTGAAGACAGAGGCAAAGAATGCTTTAAAAATGTTTGCCTTGTCTCTATGAGGTGGCCATCTTCATCCTTTAACAGGCCTATGTTATTTATGGTCTCTTTTTTGTTACTGATATATTTTTTTAAAAACTTTATTGTCCCCCACAGTTCTGGCAGCTTCAATTCCAGTTGAGCTTTGGCTACCCAAATTTTCTCCCTACCGGGGCAAGCAGAATCTCTGTATTCTTCCCATATCACCTGACCTTGCTTCCACTGAGCATACACCTTCCTCTTTTGTCTTAGCTCCAGAAAAAGATCCCTGCTCAGCCAAGCTGGCCTTCTGCCTCGCCTGCTTGACTTCTGACATTTGGGAATTGCCTGTGCCCTTAGGAGGTGGTGCTTAAAAAATGACCAGCACTAATGGACCCCAGCACCTTCCAAAGCATTTTCCCAGGGGATCTTGTTCCCTGAGCAGCTTGAAGTCCCCTCTCCTCATGTCCAGGGTTGAAGTTTTGCTGGCACTTTTTTCCCTCTCACCAGAGATTTTAAACTTGATGGCTTTGTGGTCACTCTGGCCAAGATGGCCACCAATTGCCACTTCACTCTTGAGCTCCTCTCTTTTAACGAGCAACAAATCAAGGAAGGCTCCTTTCCTAGTTGGCTCCCCTAGTACCTGTACCATGATGTCATCCAGGTGTTTTAGGAATCTTCTGGCACTGGCTGTACCAGCTGTGTGATGTTCCAGTTAACATCCAGCAAGATGAAGTCCCCCAAAATGACAAGGGCAGTTGATTTGGAGGTGTCCCTTAGTTCCTTTAAAGAATAATTAATCAGTGGTGTCATCCTTTTTTTAGTGTGCCATACATGTCATGTTGCATGTTTTAACTCAGCAAAGGCCTTTGCTGTAATAGTAATTTGAAGTGGATACTCCAAATTGTATTTTTATAATTTTGTTGATTTTTTTTCCCCAACATTTGTTAAATAAGACTGAAGGAAAGAGATGCTATATATCACACTTTTTAAAAAAGTAATTGGTTTTCCAATATAATTAGGCAGTAGTAATTATTAGTTTAGCCGTTGGCTATATGAGGTATATAGAAAATAATAAAAAATGAGAAGCTATGTCCTTCCTGCTTGGCCCATTGGTGACACAGATATATCACTGACAGTTACTTGTTTTATTAAATGCCTTTCCTGTTTTATTTTTATGCATAAGAGAAGTAGAAGGGTTTGGTATCTGAGAGTAACATCTTTTACTATATAGTACAGTTCTAGTACTTAGAGGTACAAAAAACAAGAAACCAAGTGTTCAAGTTTTGCTCTGCCCTTAACTGTCTGACATCCTCTGTGTAAGAGGAAAATATGTTTACGCCACAGAAACAAGGAAAAAAGAAAGTGTGACCAGTAACAGTTCCCTAGCAGTGAAAGTAAAAGGGAGTAAATCTTGTAACTGGTCTGCTATTTACTTTTGAGCCTTTGTAGTAGTTTCAGTAGTACAGAAAAATGTTTCTCTATATTGCTGTGTGTGTTTGCCAAGTTACCTATAAGCCTCCATAACATGGACTTAGTTTGGATTCATTTCTTCTTTTCCTTCTATTACATTGTCCCTGGAAGATGATGCAGTGTCATGTAGATGCCTGTGATGACATGCAGCCACCAGAGTTGGTGAGTGTGCTCATGGTTTTATTTGACTAGTTTAATAGTTTATTTTTGAGGAAAATAATTTGAATTGTTTAAGTGGTAACTGGATTTTTTTGAGATTGAATGTAGTTAGTGGCAGCTTGCACCTTTAAAAAATCCCTAAAGTAGTCATTGTAACTCAGGTTATTAGCAGTTTATGTCCTGAACAGTGAATTCTATACAGACAGTTAATGTTCCCCAATGGAAGCATGCAGCATGACAGCCAAGAGAAGTTTTTCTGTTGTATTGTCTCTTTTGTACCCTATTTTACTGTTTCTGTTGTAACTTTCACTGTAACTCTTGCTCTGTCAGCATCTATTTAGGAAAATGTTTTATTTTAACTTCATCATGTTGTGCTTTCCTCTGTTTCAAATGAGGAATGCTAAAAGTAATTCTTTACTTATAGTTCTGGATAAACTTGTGCATTACCTATCCATATATTTGAAAGTATTCAATTTGATTTGTGTTTATCAAACTTCTTACTCTTAGAGGCTTAAGGGAGGAAAGCTCAAAGGGTATCAGCAAGTGTTTATGCTGTGTAGAAGATGGCAAAGTGCCACCAAATATTAAATGTTAGTTCCTAGCTTACATAAGCGTTGCAGTTAGAATTACTCATCTGCTGTCAAATTAATTTGCTGTCTTGTAGTTTGGGGAGGGGAAGCAGCAGAAAGGATAAAAAAAAATGATTGTTCATTACAAGTTAGCCTGAAAAAGAGATTCCCTGAGCAAAATACCAGCAGAAATAGGTAGAAGAGTATGTGTGGAATATGCAGCTCTGATCAGTCTCTGAATTAAGTTCTAAGCAGTGTCCTTCACTGTTTTGTATTTTGCACTCCACTATAAGCTCTTTTTATATTGTATTATGGTCTGTATTGTTAAGCAATGTGATTGCACAACAGGTTGCTTGGAAACAGATGAACAACTTTTTCTGAATAGCTTCCATTTTGATGTGGCTCTAAAAAGCTGACAGGTGTTTGGTTTTTGTTTCAGAAAAAAAAAATTGCATTACAACTTCTGCAAACAAGTAGTTTACACAGATTCCTCTATATCAGTGTTATCAGTTGAATTCTAGAGAAGTGTGCACATCTGTTTCTGCTTCTACAGGAAGATTAAAATTAGTGTGTGTGCATACAGAAGGCATTAGATCAAATTAAGCACTTGATATCAAGTACCAGTCCTAAAAATAAAAGCAGTTAGGAGTGCTGCAGTACAGTGATTTGGATTTATTATATTATAATTTTAGCAGAACACTAGTAATAAGTGTCATGATTGTCCCTTCTAAGATGCAAAGGATTGTTGCATAGTCTGAATGGAGAGACAAGTTATAAAGTTATTAGAGTTGAATTGGTTTTTCCTCAAGATGGAGTAGGAGGGTTGACAATTACCAGGTAAATGTCTTGTCCCAAACTGAAACTTTAATTTCTCCTGAGCTGTATAGGTAGTAATAATAAGGCTGAACTCCGATTTTTGGATTTGAATGCCAGTTTAGTTCAAGGGTTGGGAGTAGATCAACATCAAGAGCTGTTTACCAACTGAATTGATAAGGTTGCTTGGTAAATTGGTATGACTGGATCTTAATGACTTATTCTTAGAGATTTTAACAGGGCTAGCTAAAAGGTTCTTGTGAGATATTCCTCCCTGCCTTCTTGTTTCTGGTCTGCCCTCTTCCCCACTTTGTCTTTAATGACACTTAGATTAAGGTTGTGAGTTAGGATTTTTGCATAAAATAGACTCAAAGTTAGTATGATACTTGAGATGAAAACATGTTAATGAATCACAGCTGGTTTTACTATTTTTTTTTTTTCTCTTTTTCTTATAGTTTGAGGGTGGCTCTGGATATGGTAAGTTTTTATAGAGAACTTTGACATGCACTTCATTTAGTCAGTAAGAGGCTTGATGCATATGTTTAAATCAGACTATTCTTACACAGGGGGCCGTGGTTCATATGGAGATCTTGGTGGACCCATCATCACAACACAAGTAACGATTCCCAAAGATGTAAGTGAAGCTGGCTTGCTTTCCAATTGTGTTTAAATAAATAAATAAAAAGTCACAGCCATTTCTTAGGCTATGTTAGTAAATCAGAAGTATTTGATATGCTTGACAAGTACTTTAATATAAAACAAGTGTTTCTAAATCATTGGAAGCTTATTCTTAAGGATGTTTGTTTTGTCTTGACTTTAGAGATTGCACTGAACTATTTTTAAATTGTTAATATTCAATAATAGAGATGGTCTATATAACTTGTTTTTACAAACACTTGGTTCTTCCAACTTTATCCCACCTGTGTTTAATAATATACATTACAGCAACTGCTTTGAGGCTCTAAAAGAGTAAGCTTCCACTGTAACTCTTAAAACTAAATGGATGGAAGCTATTTGAACAGTACTTTGCAGAGAAAGTTACATCAAGAAATTAATGCTTTATTTTCTCCCCTAGTTGGCAGGTTCTATTATTGGAAAGGGAGGCCAGAGAATCAAACAAATACGTCATGAGTCAGGAGCTTCAATCAAAATCGATGAACCGCTAGAAGGCTCAGAAGATCGAATAATAACTATTACAGGAACGCAGGACCAGATACAAAATGCTCAGTATTTACTGCAGAACAGGCAAGTTGAACCTTAATGCTGTCTTTACTGTAATTTTTAAACTGACTTTCCTACTACTACATTCTAAAGCTCTTCTCTGTAATATGGTTTTTAGAAGACAGGATTTAAGTAACTATTGAACCTAACTTCTCTAGTGGTAGGTCTGCCTTGATTCTCTTTTCTCTGTTCTAACACAAATAAAAATTCCCTCAAAACTAATCTTGATGGAAGATACCTTGGCCAAGCAGTGCTCTCATTTCTCTGGTGAAAATTGCTGCAAAAAAATTACTTGTAATAATATAGAACCTGTAGAAAATATAGAAGATTTCAGTGGATGTTGGTCTAGTTCTGTGTGGAAGACTAGTGATTTTGTTGTTTTTAGATAACCAACAACAAGTTACAGTCTGCCATATGGCACAGGCCATGCCTCTACAGGACAAGTTGAAATCAATTGGTGCTGTTATGCAGCATTTCACACCTTACTGGCATTACTTTCTCTTCTTCTGAATATTAATAGTTTTGGACATAGTTTACTTAGTTTTGCTTTAATAACATGTTGGCTATCATAGCATTTTTTTATTGTTTACTTGAATGTTTGGCTTTAGATTGCTAATATTTAAATGTACTTTAAATAATTATATGCCTATAATTATTAGCCATTAACCTTTTAAAATTATTTACTTTAAATAGTATTGGGAATTTGTATTTTAATCTTTAAGAATGCCATTGTAAATATTGATGCAAGATGTATGGTCAATCATTCTAATACATGCTTTTTTCTTTTTCTTTTATAGTGTGAAGCAGTATGCAGATGTTGAAGGATTCTAATGCAAGATTATTTTTTCTTTTTTATAGTGTGAAGCAGTATTCTGGAAAGTTTTTCTAAGACTAGTGAAGAACTGAAGGAGTCCTGCACCC
>SWJQ01001172.1:0-11872 GCA_007252995.1 Zosterops borbonicus | reverse complement strand
GGGCGGGCGGCATGGCGGCTGCGGGCGGCCGGGGCTCTTCTCGGCTCCGGCATGGGGGAACGGCTGGGGGCTGGGGCTGCTCTTCCCTTCTCTAGTTTCGGCGGGGGTGTCGGCAGCCTCTGGGTCGGCGGCTGACTGCGGGGGTCGGGGCGGGAGGCTCCGCAGGCTCTGGGTTTTCCCCCGCCGGCTCTCGGGCCACGAACGGGGCTGGGGAGGGGCTTCTCCGCGGCTGCGGGCGGCTGGGATTTCTCCGCGCCGAACCTGGGGGGGCGGCCGGCTCTTTCCTCTCCCGCTCCGTCGGCGGCAGCGCTGGCGGCTCCGCTGGTCCCTCCCGCTCCGCCGTTGGGGGTGGGGGGGGGGCGCAGCGCCGAGCGTCTCTGAAGGGAATGGGCTCCCGCCCCAGAGGTCTGCCTTTAAGGTGGTCTGAGGGGTGCCACGGAGGTGGCCTTTCACTGTTACATCACAAGATAAACATTCTAAATTTCATTTTTATCACTTTGAAGGATCCCCCTGTAAAAGGAGTTCCCCTGTCCAAGTCCACTGCCTCCACAATCCCATATCCTGGAATTATTTGTTCCAAAAATATGCAATAGTTGCTGAAGTGACCAGAAACTCCTGTGGCCACCCTGCCAGCTGGCATATGACAAGCCCTCTCACCTGGGGCATCTTGGCAAAATATATCCTACATCCTTGGAAAAGATGTATAGCCCAGGGTCATCGTCCTGCCTTGCAACTTCCTTTGTAGCCTGGCTATTAACTTTAGCTTGGTACCCCTCAATAGCTTGTTTTGCTAAAACAAAAAGACCCAAGGCAGTACATCTTGAGGAAGGTCTCTGCCAGTCCTCGAGAACCCAAATGACTCTCCCCATAGAGTTGTTATATTTGCAGGGTGTCTTAGGCTACAAATTAAGATGTAATCAAAAGTATATATTCTGTCACCATCTCCATAAACTGTTAAAAATTGGGGCAGTGTTCTTTACCTCTTCCATGACTCATCCCTGATAACTCCCTCCAGGGGCTATCTTCTGCTAATGGGCCATCAAGCCTCACTGCAAGACTCATAAAATTAAATTATTCAATTGTGAAATGCTCCACCCGGGGGAAGGAATGAAGCATTCCTACCTGGATATAATCTGAGGTGTGAAATGTTGTGACAGGTAAAATAATTATAAAAGAAAGGCCTCAAACAAACCGGCCTGCTCTGCTAAATTGACAAAGTTATCTAGTCATTTCTTTAAGTAATTTGCAAATTCCCATGTGAAAACAACCTTAGTATGAGAACTCGTTAGCATAACATCCTATTCTTGTGTTGAAAAACAAATGCACCTGCAATAACAAGGGATTGGTCCTATGAGAATCAGTAAAGAAAATATGTAAAGAATACAAGAATAGAGAGATTTGATAGACAAGTAGAATACCTTTTACTGACCAATAGAGTAATTAGTAAGAAAGCTATTAACCAATTAAAGTTGCACATGAGGTCTGTAAAAACAGTATAAAAGGAGTTGTGAAAATAAAGAATTGGCTTTTCCTGCATGAAGAAAATGGAGTCTCGGCTAACTTATTACAATATACAACACCACAAGCAGCTTTATCTTCTGGATTCCCAGAGGACAAGAGCTATAGAACCACCACTGGACCTTCAGAGGAAGACCAGACCCTTCTAAAAGATCACTGCTTCAACAGAATCACAACTATCACTTCAAGACGAATGCAACCACCACTTAATCGGACTGCTACCACCTCCCTGACCAACAGGGTGTCAGGTTGTATCCAGACTCTCTCAGGTAAAGCAAGTGTTTTTTGCATTTATTTTATTTTTTCCTAATAAATTGTAGTTCTGACTTGGAGTCTCTCACTGGTTTGCTTTCAAACTAGTACATAGGGTCAAAGCTCCTGGCATCCACTGTTAACTGTTCTTTGTAAATCAATTCTCCCCTCTTTCTTCTGCCCCACCACCTTTATCTCCAACTCCTCTGGTGGAAGACAGCACCACTCCCCCCTCCTCNCCCCCCCCCCCCCCCCCCCCAGCAACGACTGAGCCAGAGGGGGGAAAGGGAGGATCCTGGAGATTTCTGACAAAAGTGCTGCTTTCTGAACCTCTCCATTGGCCAGTTGATTACCTATTCTCTCTTCTGAGTGCCCTGCCTGATGTCCCCTAACATAGATTATTTCTACTTCTTTTGGTAGAATCACCACCTCCAACAGAGAAGTAGTTGAGTTCTCAAGAGCCAACATTTTTCCCCTGCCGGTTAACAAACCTCTTTCCTCCCAGTTTTCCAAATGCATGTACCACCGCACATGCATAATTTGAATGTGTAAATATATTAACAACCTTTCCTTGATACAATTTTCAGCCTTTTATTAAGGCATACAATTCTGTGGTCTGTGCTGACCATGTGTGTGGCAGCTTCCCCTCTGTTGCAATGTGCATGTTGAGTTTTCTAAAGTTCTGTATGTTTTTGTTATTAAATTTCTGTAATGGTTTGTCCCTATGACCCCCCTTTCCCCAATCCCTGTGGCTGTCCCCTTAATATAGCCCACTCCCAGTTCATTGTAATCCTTCCCTGATAATACCCATTGCCACACCCTAAGGCTTGAGTGCTCTGGCAAAAACTAAGTGACTCAGCCTGGCTTCCGGTTTCCCCACCCTCCTTTTTACCCCCAAATAGCCCTACCAATGCTCCCTGCTCCTAAGTCACTCCCCTTCATTCCTAAAGGTAACGCCTCCTGTATTTAAGGGCATGTAAACCCCAGAAAGCTTCACTTGCACCTGGGCTTTGGGCCTGAATAAAACCTTTGTGATCCCCAAGTGTGAGTCTCCTCATTATTCCAAGCTGTGACCACGATTCTCTCTGAGATTCGGACCTACAAATAACTCGTTTATATGATTATCTGAAGAGCAGGCTGGCCAGGGAACAGCTCAGAAGTAACCATATCCTTCTTCTTGCAATTCCCTTCCTTTTACTATAGCATATCCTGTAACTAATTTTCCTCATATTACTCTTGAAGATCCATCAATAAACACTTTTCCCCCATGTCATAGGTTAACACAGTTTAGTTTTTTTGGTTTATGGAATATTGCTCTGCCAGGACCTTGCACTTTGTTTTAGAAAGGACAGGGACCTATTGGGGGCAGTTCTTTCTATTGGCAGGTGGTTTGACCACTGAGAGAGTTGAAGGCGACTTTTGGTAATACCTATATAAAGCTGAGTGTGCCCAAGCCAAGTCCTCTTTTTCCTTCTGGCCCCAGAGGAGGTAAACCAGTCCCAGCTCTCTCCTTGGCTCTCACAATTGAGGGACAAATATTATGTGTATGTTAGAAGAAGTTTTGTAGATGTATAGTTATGTTATCGTGATATGTCCTCCCACAATCCTCTTTCCCCTCCCCCTTGTATTGTCGTCACAGGATGGCCTTGGCCACTATACTTGCCACCAGGAAGATCATATACACCTGCTATGGGTAGCAACCTCATAGGCATGGGAAGTGGAGGTATAAACCATATCGGACCTCTGTTATTCCTTTTTCTGTCACTCATTTTTTGTCTTTTCCCTTATGGGATACCAGCAAAGTCATGTCACAGGAGTTACGGAAATCTGTATATGGAAAGAAACTCAAGTTCCTTTTTTATTACACACAGCCATGTCAACATTCACTGCTATAACCCATCCAAATTAGGTAATTGTATGCAAAATGAGAAAAATACTAGATTGCGGAAAATTTAGGAACAAGTGGTAACAGGTTGGGAAGTAAATGTCCAAAAGGGGAGAGATGGATTTGTTTCACATATGCTGTTGGGAGTAGAGTCAAGGATTTGGTGAAAGAACAACTGGTAAGGTGTTACCCCTGCCCTTAGAGGGGCAACACGTTGCAACATGGATGTGGAGCCTCACAGAGGACAAGCAGGCAGCAGCAGGGTCAAACATGGAAGGCTCTTTTTTATCTGACTCCAATTCTACTTATATACATTTTGTACAGAGGGCCCAGATTGGCCCAAGGAGGTTACAACCTCCTGACTCCATTGGTCACTCTGACCATCAGTCAAATTCTCCTCTCAGAGAACAACTATGCAAAACATACTGATAAGTTCTAAGAATACATATTGTTTACATGAAGCAGCGTGAGAAAGCCGCTGCAAAGGTTCAAACACTTGAAAGCAAGAAAGTCAGGGGCGACAGTAAGGAAAGAGGCAAAGCCAGCACAGCAATCTAACTCAGTGTCAGTTTCACTTCAAGATTTGTATATGAAACTTGAACAGCAAGTAGAAAAAGAAGGAGATATCTCGAGACTGGGGGAAAATCTATTTGTGGAATTAGGGGAAAGAATAAGTAAGGAGCTTAACTAACTGTTGGGTCTGTGGAGGGGCTTTAATGTCAGGGGAGTGGCCATGGAAAGGCAGTAGCTTAGGCCTGGTTGAAGTCCTTAAGTGGAACCAGACAAAAATAAGGGGGGAAAACCAACCAGAAGGGTGAGTTTTAAGCTCAACAGTGATAGGGGAAAAATGTCTCTGGTGCACTGGGAAAAATTTTCTTAGTGAAGTAGTGTTCTGGGTTGACAGTGCCTCCTATCCCATATCCTGGACTACACTGTTATGTCTAACAGCTGCCCCTCCCTTCAGCGAGGCTGTCTCGGNTCTGGACCTGACCTGAGAATTCTGGGGATCTCCGGGGCCCACGAAAGAAGCTCTACAGCCCTCCCTTCACAGTAACCCATTTCCCCTTGTGTTGGGGAGTGTTTTTTCTCATTTGTCAATAAACCGGTTTTTTCCACTTTTCCTCCGAGAGAAATTCCTTCCCAAACCCAGGGCTGGGGAGAGGGGTGGTGGAGGTTCGTTTGCCTTTTTAGGGGATTCCTTTTGGAGGTTCTCCCCTAATTTATCCTAAACCAGCACAAGTAGGAAATACTCCCTGTAAGAGGTATAAAGTAAGCAATGGAACCTTTACATGGTGGATCCCAGAGGAACCAACTCAGTATTGGACTCAAAAAAAATTGAAAGAGGGAAATCATAAATATAATAACGAAACTGAACTTATTCATTGTAATGATACATGCAAGAATCCTTATTTTGGGATCCCAGAAATATCCAAATTTTCGGAGAATATAAATCCACAGGAAAATAATTATTGGAAAGCACCAGATGGCTTATTTTGGATATGTGGAAAGAGAGCATACCCAAGACTCCCCTCCAGGTGGAAAGGGAGTAGAACTTTGGGGATTATGCAACCAGGATTCTTTCTTTTATGAGGACCAAATGGAGATCAATTAGGAGTACCAGTTTATGAGGACTTAAAAAGAAATGAAAGGGGTTTGATTGGAGGATTCCAAAAATGGGGAGATGAAGAATGGCCTCCTGAACGCATATTGGAAACATATGGGCCAGCCACCTGGGTACAAGATGGGAGTTGGGGATATCGGACCCCAATTTATATGCTGAAGACTCCAGGCTATTGTAGAAATAATAACAAACAAAACTGGTCAGGCACTGGAATTAATGTCAAGTCAACAAGGTCAAATGAGGGCTGCAGTATACCAAAATAGATTTGCTTTAGACTATTTACTAGCTGAGGAAGGGGATGTTTGTGGAAAAATTAATGCAGATTGTTGTTTGAAAATAGATGACAATGGGGATGCCATTCTGGATATAGTCAATGATATCAGAAAAATAGCCCATGTCCTGGTTCAAAAGTGGGAATCGATGCTTAAAACAAGCTGGTGGGATAACGTATTAAGAATAGAATGGTGGAAGAAGCTAGACTTCTTCCTTTTATGTGCTACCGCTGGTCTGATATTTCTTCCTTGTTTGATCCCCTGTTTTATTCAGCTAATCCCCCTGAGACATTGGGATGTTGTCATAAGCATCCGGGGGGAGAGCACAATTCTCGGATGCTATCGGTAGAACAGGACCCTTCCCAGAAGGAGCAGTCACAGAGGGAGGAGGAGACAAAGGGGACACAGCTGCAGCAGGGGAGTCAGCTGCTGGAGCTGCAACTGTGACTGGAACTGGGGGACCGGCAGCGACAGCAGTGACTGAGGCTTCTCTCTTGGCTCGTATTTCTAACAAAGCGTCCCAAACTAAACGCCACATCGTAAGTGACCCTGTGGCTATCTCGTCCCCCAATGTAGTGTGTTCCACAGGGCATGCCCTGCTTCTTCCCACGTTTCAACAAAGAAGGCAGTCTGTGGGTTCATACTCATGCCGTTTCATCTACACCAAAAAAACAAGGTGTGTAGTGCCTCCTCCTCACACCTTTTACCTTTCCTTTGTATAATTTGCAGCAGAGTGTCCAATATGGATTCTTCCTCTGCTGATATCTGAGCTCCTATTTCTTTGTACTCAGTCACTCATCTGGGCTTGGTGTGTTTGTTTTTTCAGGCTTTTGGTCAGCTCTGCTTTGTCCGGCTGGGCTTCACCGTCTCACTGTTATTAAGTCTGCATTCCCTTACCCAAATTACCTTGGTATCATGTTGGAGTCCTCAGATGACAGAGGAGGTACGACTGACACCAAAGAAGGCTTGAAGCATCAGCACTTTATTGTACTTTGTACAACCTTTTATACTATTCATCTTACATGCATTACACCTGTGTGCCCTCTCTACCCTTTTGTGATTAGTCAGTACACCTCAGCACTCCATGTTTCATTACCTTCAATACTGTTCACCTGTCCTACACAGTTGTAGCCCATTAAGGATGAGGCTCAGCTGCAGCTCCATTCCCAATCACCACAAACTGTGTGCCTACACAAAACCTACGCAGCAGTTGAGTGAAGAGTCACAATAGGACTCAGTATCAGGGTCGGTTCTGTTTAATAAAGGGTTTATGAAAGGCAAGTCCTGCTTGACTAACCTGATCTCCTTCTATGACAAGGTGACACACTTAATGGATGAGGGAAAGGCTGTGGATGTTGTCTACCTGGACTTTAGTAAAGCTTTTGACACTGTCTCCTACCATATTCTCCTGGAGAAACTGGCTGCTTATGGCTTGGATGGGTGCACTGTTCACTGGGTAAAAAACTGGCTGGATGGCCAGGCCCAAAGAGTGGTGGGGAATAGAGTTAAATCCCACTAGAGACCAGTCACAAGTGGTGTTCCCCCAGCCTCAACATTGGGGCCAACCCTGTTTAATATCTTTATTGATGACCCAGATGAGGGGATTGAGTGTAGTAAGCTTACTAACAGTACCAAGTTGGGTGAGGGTATAAAGCAAGGGCAACCCTTAAAATAATGGGAAGTTGGACGAGAGCAAACACAGATCCAATCGNTAAATATAATAACGAAACTGAACTTATTCATTGTAATGATACATGCAAGAATCCTTATTTTGGGATCCCAGAAATATCCAAATTTTCGGAGAATATAAATCCACAGGAAAATAATTATTGGAAAGCACCAGATGGCTTATTTTGGATATGTGGAAAGAGAGCATACCCAAGACTCCCCTCCAGGTGGAAAGGGAGTAGAACTTTGGGGATTATGCAACCAGGATTCTTTCTTTTATGAGGACCAAATGGAGATCAATTAGGAGTACCAGTTTATGAGGACTTAAAAAGAAATGAAAGGGGTTTGATTGGAGGATTCCAAAAATGGGGAGATGAAGAATGGCCTCCTGAACGCATATTGGAAACATATGGGCCAGCCACCTGGGTACAAGATGGGAGTTGGGGATATCGGACCCCAATTTATATGCTGAAGACTCCAGGCTATTGTAGAAATAATAACAAACAAAACTGGTCAGGCACTGGAATTAATGTCAAGTCAACAAGGTCAAATGAGGGCTGCAGTATACCAAAATAGATTTGCTTTAGACTATTTACTAGCTGAGGAAGGGGATGTTTGTGGAAAAATTAATGCAGATTGTTGTTTGAAAATAGATGACAATGGGGATGCCATTCTGGATATAGTCAATGATATCAGAAAAATAGCCCATGTCCTGGTTCAAAAGTGGGAATCGATGCTTAAAACAAGCTGGTGGGATAACGTATTAAGAATAGAATGGTGGAAGAAGCTAGACTTCTTCCTTTTATGTGCTACCGCTGGTCTGATATTTCTTCCTTGTTTGATCCCCTGTTTTATTCAGCTAATCCCCCTGAGACATTGGGATGTTGTCATAAGCATCCGGGGGGAGAGCACAATTCTCGGATGCTATCGGTAGAACAGGACCCTTCCCAGAAGGAGCAGTCACAGAGGGAGGAGGAGACAAAGGGGACACAGCTGCAGCAGGGGAGTCAGCTGCTGGAGCTGCAACTGTGACTGGAACTGGGGGACCGGCAGCGACAGCAGTGACTGAGGCTTCTCTCTTGGCTCGTATTTCTAACAAAGCGTCCCAAACTAAACGCCACATCGTAAGTGACCCTGTGGCTATCTCGTCCCCCAATGTAGTGTGTTCCACAGGGCATGCCCTGCTTCTTCCCACGTTTCAACAAAGAAGGCAGTCTGTGGGTTCATACTCATGCCGTTTCATCTACACCAAAAAAACAAGGTGTGTAGTGCCTCCTCCTCACACCTTTTACCTTTCCTTTGTATAATTTGCAGCAGAGTGTCCAATATGGATTCTTCCTCTGCTGATATCTGAGCTCCTATTTCTTTGTACTCAGTCACTCATCTGGGCTTGGTGTGTTTGTTTTTTCAGGCTTTTGGTCAGCTCTGCTTTGTCCGGCTGGGCTTCACCGTCTCACTGTTATTAAGTCTGCATTCCCTTACCCAAATTACCTTGGTATCATGTTGGAGTCCTCAGATGACAGAGGAGGTACGACTGACACCAAAGAAGGCTTGAAGCATCAGCACTTTATTGTACTTTGTACAACCTTTTATACTATTCATCTTACATGCATTACACCTGTGTGCCCTCTCTACCCTTTTGTGATTAGTCAGTACACCTCAGCACTCCATGTTTCATTACCTTCAATACTGTTCACCTGTCCTACACAGTTGTAGCCCATTAAGGATGAGGCTCAGCTGCAGCTCCATTCCCAATCACCACAAACTGTGTGCCTACACAAAACCTACGCAGCAGTTGAGTGAAGAGTCACAATAGGACTCAGTATCAGGGTCGGTTCTGTTTAATAAAGGGTTTATGAAAGGCAAGTCCTGCTTGACTAACCTGATCTCCTTCTATGACAAGGTGACACACTTAATGGATGAGGGAAAGGCTGTGGATGTTGTCTACCTGGACTTTAGTAAAGCTTTTGACACTGTCTCCTACCATATTCTCCTGGAGAAACTGGCTGCTTATGGCTTGGATGGGTGCACTGTTCACTGGGTAAAAAACTGGCTGGATGGCCAGGCCCAAAGAGTGGTGGGGAATAGAGTTAAATCCCACTAGAGACCAGTCACAAGTGGTGTTCCCCCAGCCTCAACATTGGGGCCAACCCTGTTTAATATCTTTATTGATGACCCAGATGAGGGGATTGAGTGTAGTAAGCTTACTAACAGTACCAAGTTGGGTGAGGGTATAAAGCAAGGGCAACCCTTAAAATAATGGGAAGTTGGACGAGAGCAAACACAGATCCAATCGCTATGATTAATGCTACGTTCTCTGTTTATTTAATCTAAAATGGCATGTTATATACACTTCTATATAGTTTACAATTGCAGTTACATTCTCATTGGCATACAGCACAGGAAAAAATTCAAACAAACATTGTTTTACTTGTTCCTTAAGGTGGCTAAAGTGTTCACACTAATAACTATGCTTATTAACCTCTAGAAAACCCACTGTCCCTTGTTAACACCTTAACATCTAATTTCAACTGCGCCACAAGCCTCACAGACTAATTTCTAACTGCGCCACAGGCTTCACAGGCCTCAGTGAGGCCCAGACTGGGATAGTTCAAAACTCATTCCAAATATAGATCATGTCCTCGTTCTCTAAGAAACTCTGCTACAAGGGTATTGCTCTGCTTGAGGTTAAGGAGGCTCTACAGAGGGATCTGGACAGGATGGATTAATGGGCCGAGGCCAATCAGGTTCATTTAGGCAAAATGCTGGGACCTGCACTTGGGTCATAACAGCACCCTGCAGTACTACAGACTGAGGGAAGAGTGGCTGGAAAGCTGCTCATCAGATGCTGGTCATCAGCTGGCTAAACAAGTCGGCATGTGCACAGGTTGCCAAGAAAGCAAATGGCATCCCACCCTGAATCAGAAACAGTGTGACCTGCAGGACTAGAGAAGTGATTGTCCCTTTGTACGTGGCATTGGTGAGACTGCAACTATGTTCAGTTTTGGGCCCCTCACTACAGGAAAGACATTGAGATGATGGAGTACGTCCAAAGAAGAGCAATGAAGCTGGTAAAGGGTCTAGAAAAGAAGGCCTATGGTAAGTGGCTGAGGGAACTGGGTTTGTTTAGCCTGTAGAAAAGGAGGCTGAAGGGAGACCTTATCACTTTTTCAATTACCTGGACAGAGGTTGTAGCAAGATGAGTGTTGGTCTCTTAAGTATAAGTGATAGGATGAGAGGAAATGGCCTCAAGTTCTGCCAGATGAGGTTCAGATTGGATATTAGGAAAAATTTCTTCACTGAAAGGGTGGTGAAGCATTGGAACATGCTGCCCAGAAAAGTGGTTGAGTTACTATCCCCAGAGGTATTTAAAGATCTGTAGACATGGTGCTTCGGGACACAGTTTAGTGGTGGGCTTGGTAGTATTGGATCAGTGGTTGGATTTGATGATCTTAAAGGTCCTTTCCAACCTTAATGATTCTGTCGTTCTGTGATTCTGTGTTCTGCACCGTGTCATGTGTGTGGGAAGAGATGCAGTGCAGGGTTCTTTCTATATCTCAGTAAGAAAGACCTGATAACAAATGGTGCGATAAAATAGCTGGTTTAATAGGATAGAAAGAAAAGACTAATATAGATAGTGAGCAAATATGACAATGGGTACAATGTATTGTCAAGATCTGTTAACCCCCCTGTGGGGCTGTCAATACCTATTGCATTCTATGGGAGGAATGAAAATCCTTATGGGATTTGTATGCTTTCCAGTGAGTCACTGAGACAGGAGAGGGTAATTACTTGGTCCTGGCATACTGTCCCTTTTTTCACTAAGGGTAGGGGGAGCAAAGCATGTAATAGGTCTATCCATGGTCTTAATTTCCTTTTGTGATCTTTTGCCTTTTAATTGCTTATATTTTTCCCACAAATATGGATAGATTTCCCATCAATTTAGACTTTTGGAACTCTGGACTGGAGTAAAGCTATGAACGTCTTCTTTTAGGTAATTTTTTTCTTTTCCAGTTTATCTACAAAGCATAGTTTCTTCTATCCCGTTTTGTTCTGGCATTGTCCTAACTGCCCTAGTGCTAGAATTGCATCCCTAAACACTTTTCCCTGGACAGCTCTTGAAAGTGATGTCATGGCCCCTTTAAGATGAAAAGGTGTCCCAGGGTAGTGAAGGCATCGTTGTAAACATCCTAAATAATAGCCAATCCTCTCCAAAATTTCCCTTCATTAAACTATATGCTTCCATGTTACTATGCAATCATTCCAACCAGAGAGGGGTGCTGTAGCTTTATTGTCCTCTGCAACCAGAAAAAAATTAGCATTTTCTTGAGCCCTTATTAATCATTGTGTCACCACTGGATTTTTACAATTGCTCCCAGAGGTGCTACTTCTTGTGGGCTAAGTTGTAGAATATACTCTCCTTGGTCCCACATTCATGGTAATCATTGTCATAATCTCTCCTCAGACTTCTGCCAATACTAGTCCATCAAATTCTGGAGTTTGGCATGAGTATAGTCTTGCACTGATATTGTATGCTGCAATACTACAGGGGGTCCTTTTACTTTGCATAAAAAAAGGCACTCGGACCTGTGGCACCAGCCAGGTGACCGGACACTCCAGGTATCAGGGCCCGCAAACATATGCGGGGAACCTGAT
>SWJQ01001171.1:97676-111895 GCA_007252995.1 Zosterops borbonicus | reverse complement strand
AAAATAAAGTATAAAATAAAATAAGATTTAAAAATACAAAGAATAAAAATAAAATAAAATAAAATATAAAGTATAAAATAAAATGAGATTTAAAAATATAAAGAATAAAAAAATAAAATATAAAGTATAAAATGAAATAAGATTTAAAAATACAAAGAATAAAAATAAAATAAAATAAAATAAAATGTAAAGTATAAAATAAAATAAGATTAAAAATATAAAGAATAAAATAAGATAAAATATAAAGTATAAAATAAAATAAGATTTAAAAATACAAAGGATAAAAATATAAAGAATAAAATAAAATAAAATATAAAGTATAAAATAAAATAAGATTAAAAATATAAAGAACAAAATAAAATAAAATATAAGGTATAAAATAAAATCAAATTAAAAAATATAAAGAATAAAATAAGATAAAATATAGTAAAATCAAATAAAAGTAAAAATAAAGGGAGGAGGCGTGCCTATAGAGGAAGGGGGCGTGGCTTAAGATGGAGGGGGCGTGGCTTCATGAGGAGGAGGCGTGGCCACAGAGGGAGGGCGTAGCTACAGAGGGAGGGGGCGTGGCTTAAGCTGGAAGGGGCGTGGCCACCCAGCCCCTTTTCCCGCGCGCGTCGCCGCTCGATGACATCACTCTGTCCGGTTGATGACGTCAAACCGGGCGCGCCGGCGGGATGCACCGGCGGGGGGTGGGAGCGGGGGCGATCGCCCGGAAAAAACTGACCGAGGTGAGGAGGGGGAAAACGGGACGGGAAAAGAGCGGGGAGCGGCCCCGGGGAGCGGGAGAGCGGCGGGGAAACATCGGGGGGAATTGGTTGTGTGGGGACCGTGAGGGGCCCTGAGGGGCCGTGAGGGGCCGTGAGGGGACGGGGAGAGGGGATGGTACAGGACAGTCAAAATATCAGCTGGGGGAACTTCCAGACGCCACTGGATCCCTGGGAGGGGTTCAGGACCCCCAAAATCTCGGCTGGGGGAGCTGTCAGGGTCCATTGGTGCCGTGGGAGGGGGGTCAGGACCCCCAAAATCTCAGCTGGAGGAACTTCCAGCCCCCATTGGTGCCATGGGAGGGGTTCAGGACCCCCAAAATCTCAGCTGGAGGAGCTGTCAGGGTCCATTGGTGCCGTGGGAGGGGTTCAGGGTCCCAATTTTGGGGTGGGGGAACTGTCAGGGTCCTCAGGGTTGGGTGGGGACCCCCAAAATCTCATCTGGAGGAGGTGTCAGACCCCACTGGATCCCTGGGAGGGGGTCAGGACCCCCAGGTTTGTGTTCATCCCCCCTTAGGGAGGGCCTCCCTCACAGGGATGTTGGAGTTGGGATGTTTGGGGTTGTCCCAGGTTGGGATTGTCTCTGTTTGGGATTGTCCCCTTTTGGGATTCTCCCCGTTTGGGACTGTCCCAGTTTGGGGTTGCCCTGACCCCTCTCTCTCCCCAGGCCAAGTACAAGGAGCGGGGGACGGTTCTGGCTGAGGATCAGCTGGCCCAGGTGGGGATTGCCCTGGGGGGCTGCAGTCAGTGCCCTTCCTGTCCTGTCCCTGTCCCCATCCCTGTCCTGTCTGTGTCCCCATCCCTGTCCTGTCCTGTCCCTGTCCCATCCACATCCCCATCCCTGTCCTATCCCTGTCCCCATTCTTGGCCCATTCCTTTCCCCCTTCCCATTGCCCTGTCCCCATCCCTGTCCTCCCCATCCATTCCCATTTCCCATTCCCATTTCCCATTTCCCATTTCCATTTCCCATTCCCATTACCATTTCCCATTTCCCACTCTCAATTCATTTCCCATTCCCACCACCGTATTCCCAGACCCTGATCCCATATCCCAGCCCTGATCCCATTATCCCAGATCCTGATCCCAAATTCCAGACCCTAATCCCATTATCCCAGACCCTGGTCCCGTTATCCCAGGCCCTTAATCCAATTATTCCCAGCGCTAATCCCATTATTCCAGACCCTAATCCCATTACCCCCTCCCTGACCCCATTATTCCCAGTGTTGATCCCATTCCCCACTCCCTGACCCCGTTATTCCCAGTGTTTATCCCATTACCCCCTCCCTGACCCCATTATTCCCAGCCCTGACCCCATTATTCCAGACCCTAATCCCATTATCCCATCCCTGATCCCATTATTCCCAGTGTTTATCCCATTAACCCCTCCCTGACCCCGCTATTCCCAGCCCTTTATCCCGTTATTCCCGTTTTTCCCCCGCTGTCCCAGATGTCGAAGCAGCTGGAGACGTTCCGGACGCACCTGGAGGCCTTTGCCAGCAAACACAAACAGGAGATCAGGAAGAGCCCGGAGTTCCGCCTGCAGTTCCAGGACATGTGTGCCACCATCGGGGTGGACCCGCTGGCCTGTGAGGGATTCCAGCCTGGAATTCTGTCCTACAGGGAATTGGGAAGGGCTGGGAGGGCTCATCCTGGTTTTCCAGGCTGGAATTTTGTCCTACAGGAATTTGGGAATGTTTGGGAGGGATCAGTCTGATTTTCCAGGCTGGAATTCTGTCCTGCAGGGGTTTGGGGATGTTTGGGAGGCTCATCCTGGTTTTCCTGCCTGGAATTCTGTCCTACAGGGATTTGGGGATGTTTGGGAGGGCTCAGTCTGATTTTCCAGGCTGGAATTCTGCCCTACAGGGATTTGGGAATGTTTAGGAGGGTTCATCCTGATTTTCCAGCCTGGAATTCTGTCCTGCAGGGATTTGGAAAAGGCTGGGAGGGCTCAGCCCAATTTTCCAGGCTGGAATTTTGTCCTACAGGGATTTGGGAATGTTTAGGAGGGTTCATCCTGATTTTCCAGGCTGGAATTTTGTCATGAAGGGATTTGGGAATGTTTGGGAGGGCTCAGTCTGATTTTCCAGGCTGGAATTCTGTCCTACAGGGATTTGGGGATGTTTGGGAGGCTCATCCTGGTTTTCCAGCTTGGAATTGTGTCCTACAGGGATTTGGGAAGGGCTGGGAGGGCTCAGCCCAATTTTCCAGGCTGGAATTTTGTCCTGATGGGATTTGAGGAGGTCTGGGAAGGACAGGATGGGCTCCTGATTTTCCAGCCTGGAATTCTGTCATGAAGGGAATTGGGGAGGGCTGGGAGGACTCATCCCACTTTTCCAGCTTGGAATTCTGTCCTGCAGGGAATTGGGATTTGGGAATGTTTAGGAGGGTTCATCCCAATTTTCCTGCCTGGAATTCTGTCATACAGGGAATTGAGGAGGGCTGGGAGGGCTCAGTCTGATTTTCCAGGCTGGAATTTTGTCATGAAGGGATTTGGGAATGGCTGGGAGGGCTCATCTCGGTTTTCCAGCTTGGAATTCTGTCCTAAAGGGAATTGGGGATGTTTGGGAGGCTCATCCTGATTTTCCAGGCTGGAATTCTGTCCTACAGGGATTTGGGAATGGCTGGGAGGGCTCAGCCCACTTTTCCAGGCTGGAATTTTGTCCTGATGGCATTTGGGAAGGGCTGGGAGAGTTCGTCCCAATCTTTCTGCCTGGAATTCTGTCCTACAGGGATTTGGGAAGGGCTGGGAGGGCTCAGCCCAATTTTCCAGGCTGGAATTTTGTCCTACAGAGAATTGGGAATGTTTGGGAGGGATCATTCCACTTTTCCTGGCTGGAATTCTGTCCTACAGGGATTTGGGAATGTTTGGGAGGGATCATTCCACGTTTTCCAGCCTGGAATTCTGTCCTACAGAGAATTAGGAATCTTGTCCTGCAGGGAATTGGGATTTGGGCATGTCTGGGAGGGGTTATCCTGGTTTTCCTGGCTGGAATTTTGTCCTACAGGGATTTGGGAAGGGCTGGGAGGGCTGAATCCTGGTTTTCCAGCTTGGAATTTTGTCATGAAGGGATTTGGGAATGTTTGGGAGGGATCATCCCGATTTTCCAGGCTGTAATTTCCCGGAATTCCGAGCGCTTTTCCCTCTCCTTTCCCAGCTGGAAAAGGTTTCTGGGCCGAGATGTTGGGAGTGGGGGATTTCTACTACGAGCTGGGGGTGCAGATCATCGAGGTGTGCCTGGCCCTGAAACACCGCAACGGAGGTGGGGACACGGCCCTGGCCCCTGTCCTTGTCCCTGTCCTGATCCCTGTCCTGTTCCCAGGGATCCATCCCCGATCCCTGTCCTGATCCCTGTCTTGATCCTGGGGATCCCTGTCCTGATCCGTGTCCTGATCCCAGGGACCCAGCCCTGAGCACAGGGATCCATCAGCCCCTGATCCCAGAGATCCCCCATGCCCTCAATCCCATCAATCCATCCCATCAGTCCATCCCATCAATCAAATCAATCAAATCAACCAATCCCATCAGTCAATCCCATCAATCCCATCAATCAATCAATCAATCCCATTAATCAATCCCATCAATCTATCCCATCAATCACATCAATCAATCCCATAAATGAATTCCATCAATCCATCCCATAAATCCCATCAATGAATCTTATCAATCCATCCCATCAATCCATCCCATCAATCAAATCAATCAATCCTATCAATCCCATAAGTCAATCCCATAAATGAATCTCATCAATCCATCCCATCAATCAAATCAATCAATCCTATCAATCAAATCAATCCATCCCATCAATCAAATCAATCAATCCCATCAATCAAATCAATCCATCCCATCAATCAAATCAATCAATCCCATCAATCAAATCAATCCATCCCATCAATCAAATCAATCCATCCCATCAATCAATCAATCCGTCCCACCAATCAATCCATCCCACCAATCAATCCAATCAATCCATAAAATCAATCAATCAATCAATCAATCACCCCCTGGGGTCACTGTCCCAGGGCTGACCCCGCTGTTGTTGTCCCCAGGTCTGATCACGCTGCAGGAGCTGCAGCAGCAGGTGCTGAAGGGACGGGGGAAATTCGCCCAGGACGTCAGTCAGTGAGTCTGGGACTGGGAGTGGACTGGGAATGGACTGGGAGTGGACTGGGAGTGGACTGGGAATGGACTGGGAATGGACTGGGAGTGGACTGGGAATGGACTGGGAATGGACTGGGAGTGGACTGGGAATGGACTGGGAATGGACTGGGAGTGGACTGGGAACTGGGAGTCACTGGGAATTCACTCAGGACGTCAGTCAGTGAGTCTGGGACTGGGAATGGACTGGGAACCAACTGGGAACCAACTGGGAACCAACTGGGAACTGGGAGTCACTGGGAATTCATTGGGAATTCATTGGGAACTCACTGGGAACTCACNGACTCATTGGGAATGAACTGGGAATGAACTGGGAACCAACTGGGAACTGGGAGTCACTGGGAATTCATTGGGAATTCATTGGGAACTCACTGGGAACTCACTGGGAACTGGAACTCACTAGGGATTCATTGGGAACTCACTGGGAACTCACTGGGAACTCNGGAATTCATTGGGAATTCATTGGGAACTCACTGGGAACTCACTGGGAACTGGAACTCACTAGGGATTCATTGGGAACTCACTGGGAACTCACTGGGAACTCACTGGGAATTGGGAACTGGAAACTGGGAATTCCTCAGGAATTCCTTGGGAATTGGGAATTCACTGAGAATTCACTGGGAACTCCCTGGGAATTAATTGGGAACTGGGAACAGGGAATTGGGGATTGGGAATTCACTGGGAACTCATTGGGAACTGAGAACTCACTGGGAATTGGGACTCACTGGGAATTCATTGGGAATTCACTGAGAAGTGGGAATTCCTCAGGAATTCATTGGGAATTCCTTAGGAACTGGGAACTGGGAATTCATTGGGATTTGGGGCAGAAAAAGGGGGTCAGAGCCAGATCTGCTGGATCTGCAATTCCTGCTGCTGCTCTCGGGTTTTTTTTGGGATCCTCAGGGAATCTGGAGCTGGAGATGATTTTTTCCCCTAAAATCCCACCCCTGGACCCCCAGAATCCCCACCCCAAACCCCTTTATCAAAACAAATCCCTTTATTTTTCCCCCCAACAAAACCTCAAAGGGATTTTTTTTTTTCCTCCTGGCATTCCCATCTTTGGGAATTCCATCTCTGGGGCTGTGTGCACCCCTCTCCTCCCTCCCCCAGGGATGATTTGCTCCGGGCCATCAAGAAGCTGAAGGTTTTGGGGAGCGGCTTTGGGCTCATCCCCGTGGGGGGAACGTTCCTGGTGCAGTCGGTGCCCGCCGAGCTCAACATGGACCACACCGTGGTGCTGCAGCTGGCTGAGGTGGGGAGCCCAAAATGGGCCCAGAGGGACCCCAAAAAGGGTCCAGAGGGACCCCAAAATGGGCCCAGAAGGACTCCAAAAAGGGCCCAGAGGGACCCCAAAATGGGCCCAGAGGGACCCCAAAAAGGGCCCAGAGGGACCCCAAAATGGGCCCAGAGTGACCCCAAAATGGGCCCAGAGGGACCCCAAAATGGGCCCAGAAGGACCCCAAAAAGGGCCCAGAGTGACCCCAAAATGGGCCCAGAGGGACCCCAAAAAGGGGCTGGGAATAAGGTGGGAAAGGGTTTGGGAATGAGCCCAAAAAGGGCTGGAAAAGGGATGGGAGTGACCCCAAAGAGGGCTGGAAAAGGCATAGGAATGACCCCCAAAAGGGTTGGAAAATGGATAGGAATAACCCCAAAAAGGACTGGGAAAGGCATGGGAATGACCCCCAAAAGGGATGAGAATGACCCGAAAAAATAGGGTTGGGAATGAGCTGGAAAAGGGTTGGGAGTGAGCTGGGAATGACCCCAAAAAGGGCCCAGAATGACTCCAGAAAGGGCTGGGAATCAGCTGGGAAAAGGGTGGGAATTACACCTGGGAAAGGGTTTGGGAGTGACCCTAAAAAGGGCTGGGAGTGACCCCAAAATGGGCCCAGAGGGACCCCAAAAATGGGCTGGAAAAGGACTGGAAAAGGGTTTGGGAATGACCCCAAAGAGGGATGGGAGTGACCCCAAAAAGGGATGGGAATGAC
The DNA here is from genome assembly GCA_007252995.1 of Zosterops borbonicus. Lineage (NCBI taxonomy): Eukaryota > Metazoa > Chordata > Aves > Passeriformes > Zosteropidae > Zosterops > Zosterops borbonicus. The sequence continues at coordinate 104,987 of SWJQ01001171.1, read as the reverse complement.
CCCAAAAAGGGGCTGGAAAAGGACTGGAAAAGGGTTTGGGAATGACCCCAAAAAGGGATGCGAGTGAATCCAAAAAGGGCTGGGAATGAGCTGGGAAAAGGGTGGGAATTACACCTGGAAAAGGGTCAGGAATGACCCCAAAAAGGGCTGGGAGTGACCCCATAATGAGATGGGAGTGACCCCAAAAAAGGGATGGGAGGGACCCCAAAAAGGCTTGGAAATGACCCCAAAAAGAGGTGGGAATGAAACCAAAAAGGGCTGGGAATGAGCTGGAAAAGGGTCAGGAATGACCCCAAAAAGGGATGAGAATGAGCTGGGAAAGGGATGGGAATGACCCCAAAAAAGGGGTGGGAATGATCCCAAAAAGGGGTGGAAATTACCCCAAAAAGAGGTGGAAATGACTCCAAAAAAGGGATGGGAGTGACCCCAAAAAGGGCTGGGAGTGACCCCAGAAAGGGCTTGGAATGAGCTGGGAAAGGGTTTGGGAATGAGCCGGGAATGACCCCAAAAAGGGATGGAAAAGGGCTGGGAGTGACCCCAAAAAGGGCTGGAAAAGGACTGGAAAAAGGGATGGGAGTGACCCCAAAAAGGGCTGGAAAAGGGTTGGGAATGAGCTGGAAAAAGGGTGGGAATTACAGCTGGAAAAGGGTTGGGAATTACCCCAAAAAGGACCGGGAATGACCCCAAAAAGGGCTGGAAATTACCACAAAAAGGGATGGGAATGAGCTGGGAAAGGGCTGGGAATGAGGAATTGTTGGGAATGACCTGGAAAAATCTGGGAATGAGGAACTGCTGCTCCCAGAATTGGGAACTGGGATTGGATCAGACAAACTGTTGAAGCACAAATTTAAATCCCCATGAAAAACATCCAGGAAAAAAAAAATTCTTTATTTTTCCATTAAAAAAAAAACCATAAAAAATCAGGATTGGGGTGAGGCTGAGCTGTGCCCGCCGTGCTGGGCCAGGGATGGAATTCCAGCTGGGATTTTTCCTGTTTTTTTTGTTTTTTTCCCCCAGAAAAAGGGATTTGTGACGGTGAGTGAGATCCGGGCCAGCCTCAAGTGGGAGACGGAGAGAGCGAAGCAGGTGCTGGTAGGTGGGGAGGGGAAAAGGGTGGGGAAATAAGGGGAAAATGATTGGAAAATGGTGGGAAAATAATGGGGAAATAATGGGAAAATAGTGGGGAAATAATGGGGAAATAATGGGAAAAAAAATGGGGAAATAATTGGGAAATAATGGGAAGATAAGAGGGAAAATAAATGGGAAAATAGTGGGGAAATAATTGGAAAAAAAATGGGGAAATAATGGGAAGATAAGAGGGGAAAATAAGGGGGAAAATAATGGGAAAAAATGGGGAAATAATGGGAAGATAAGGGGGAAAATGAATGGGAAAAGAATGGGGAAATAATGGGGAAAAATATGGGAAAATAGTGGGAAAAGAATGGGGAAATAATGAGGAAATAATGGGGAAATAAGGGGGAAATGAATGGGAAAATAGTGGGAGAAGAATGGGGAAATAATGGGGAAAATAATGGGGAAATAGTGGGAAAATAATGGGGAAATAATGGGAAGATAAGGGGGAAAATGAATGGGAAAATAGTGGGAAATAATGGGGAAGTAAGGGGAAAAATAATGGGAAAATAAAGGGGAAAATAATGGGAAAAGAATGGGGAAATAAGGGGAAAAATGAATGGGAAAAATAAGGGGAAAAATGGATGGGAAAATAAGGGGGAAATTATGGGGGAAAGAATGAGAAAATAGGGGGGAAATTACTGGAAAATGATGGGAAAATGGAAAAATGAATGGGAAAATCAATGGGAAAATGGGGATGGGAAAATTGGAAAATGAATGGGAAAATGATGGGAAAATAATGGGAGAATGGGGTTGGGAAAATCATGGGGAAAATAATGGAAAAATAATGGAAAATGGGGAAAGGGGAGAATGGGAAAGTGGGAAAATAATGGGGAAAATGGGAATGGGGATGGGAAAATGGGGAAGTGGGAAAATGGGGATGGGAAAATGGGGAAATGGGAAGATGGGGGTGAGATGGAGACAGGAATGACTCCTCAGCCCATCCCAGTCCATCCCCATCCATCCCCAACCCTTCCCAGTATTCCCAGTCCATTCCCAGTCCATTCCCAGTATTCCCAGTCCCCTCCCCAACCCATCCCAGTATTCCCAGTCCATTCCCAGTACCCCCAGTCCCATTCCCACTGTTCCAGGATCACCTGCTGAAGGAGGGGATGGCGTGGCTGGACGCTCAGGCTGCCCACGCTCCTCTCCCAGCTCCATCCCCATCCATACCCAACCCATCCCAGTATTCCCAGTTCCATCCCCATCCATTCCCAGTATCCCCAGCCCATTCCCAGCCCATCCCAGTATTCCCAGTCNCCTCAGGCTCCCCGTGCTCTTTCCCATCTCCATCCCCATCCACCCCCAACCCATCCCAGTATTCCCAGTTCCATCCCCATCCATTCCCAGTATCCCCAGCCCATTCCCAGCCCATCCCAGTATTCCCAGTCCATTCCCAGTACTCCCAGTGGCATTCCCTGTTCCAGGATCACCTGCTGAAGGAGGGGATGGCGTGGCTGGACCCTCAGGCTCCCCGTGCTCTTTCCCATCTCCATCCCCATCCACCCCCAACCCATCCCAGTATTCCCAGTTCCATCCCCATCCATTCCCAGTATCCCCAGCCCATTCCCAGCCCATCCCAGTATTCCCAGTCCATTCCCAGTACTCCCAGTGGCATTCCCTGTTCCAGGATCACCTGCTGAAGGAGGGGATGGCGTGGCTGGACGCTCAGGCTCCGGCCGAGCCGCAGTTCTGGTTCCCCGCTCTGTTCTCGGAGCTGCANACCCAACCCTTCCCGGTATTCCCAATCCCATTCCCAGTATTCCCAGTGGCATTCCCAGTATTCCCAATCCCATTCTCGTTCCAGGATCACCTGCTGAAGGAGGGGATGGCGTGGCTGGACGCTCAGGCTCCGGCCGAGCCGCAGTTCTGGTTCCCCGCTCTGTTCTCGGAGCTGCACGGGCACGAGGAGCCCCCGGGGCAGCCCTGAGAGCCCGGAATTCCACACGGGAACCTCGGGAATTCTGGCTGGGATCACTCCTGGAATCCACAGGAATCCTGGCTGGGATCACTCCTGGAATCTTCAGGAATCCTGGCTGGGATCACTCCTGGAGTCCTTGGGAATCCTGTTTGGAAACCTTGGGGATATTAGAGTTGGAATCCTGGCTGGAATTCGCTGGAATCCTCAGGAATCCCAACTGAAATTGCTCCTGGAACCCTCGGGAATCCTGGGTGGGATCCACAGGAATCCCGGCTGGAATCAGTGGGAATTCTGGTTGGAATCCTGGCTGGAATCACTCCTGGAATCTTCAGGAATCCCGGCTGGAATCTGTGGGAATCCTCCCTGGAATCCTCAGGAATCCTGGCCAGAATTCCTGAGAATCCCAGATACAGGAATTCTGGCTGGAATCTTTGGGAATTCCTTCAGGAATCCTNTGGTTGGAAACCTTGGGGATATTAGTTGGAATCCTGGCTGGAATCCTCAGGAATCCCAGCTGAAATTGCTCCTGGAGTCCTTGGGAATCCCAGCTGGAATCTTCAGGAATCCTGGCTGGAAACCTCAGGAATTCCAGCTGGAATCTGTGGGAATCCTCCCTGAAATCCTCAGGAATCCTGGCCAGAATTCCTGAGAATCCCAGATACAGGAATTCTGGCTGGAATCCTTGGGAATTCCTTCAGGAATCCTCAGGAATCGTGGCTGAAAATCCTCAGGAATTCTTGGGAATTCTACCTGGAATCCTTGGGAATCCCAGCTGGAATCTTTCCTGGAATTTCCCCTGGAATCCTCAGGAATTCCCTCTGGAATCCTCGGGATCCCTCCTGTCCCCCCAAAGACAACGGGATTTGGGAATAAAACTTTTATTAAAAAATCCCTGACTTTGGGAATTTTCTTTGGGATNCCTCTGGAATTCTCGGGATCCCTCCTGTCCCCACAAACCCCCAAAGACAACGGGATTTGGGAATAAAACTTNTCCCTCTGGAATCCTCGGGATCCCTCCTGTCCCCCCAAAGACAACGGGATTTGGGAATAAAACTTTTATTAAAAAATCCCTGACTTTGGGAATTTTCTTTGGGATTTCTCCCTGCTGGGATTCCCTGCTCAGGTTTGGGTGGAAATTCCACAGATTTGGAAAAATGAGGGGAAAAATAAAAGGAGCTGAGAGAGGGGAGGATGGAAATGGGATTTGCAGGGGGGAAAATGGGATTTTTCCTCTGGGATTTTTGACTCCCAGCAGTGGGAAAAATGGAATTTTTCCTCTGGAATTTTTAATTCCAACAGTGGGAAATGGGATTTTCCCTCTGGAATTTTGTTTTGGAAAACTCTCCTGCAGTTTTTTTTGCCCCAGGAAATTCATTATTCCCCAAAAATTCCCCCTAAAGAAAAAAACCACGGGCTCCGTTCTGCCAAAACAAAACTTTATTGCACAAAGGGAAAAAAATTAAAAAAGGAGAAAAAAAAACCCTAAAACAAAACAAAAAAAAATCAGATTTTTTTTTTCTGTACAACAGAAACCAAGCCCAGACCTCTGAGTGACTCTTGTGCATTTTTACATTTTTATTTATTTTTCAACAACTCCATCCAAGTCTCAAAATCTTCTTCTTCTTCTACAACATCGTCACTTTGGAACTGGGGACAGAATTCCCGAAATTCCCAAGGACAGAATTCCCAAAAAATATCCGGGAGGAGCAAAAATCCCATCCCTGGGAGGCTGAAAAAGCTCCAAAAAGTGACAAAAAAAAGGTGACGGAGTGAAAGAAGTGGCGGCTCCTCGAGGGTTAAATCCAAACCAGTTCTGGAGGATTTTTTTGGGAAAAATAATTCCCAAATTTTTTTGGGAAAATAACCCAAAAAAAAAAAAACAAAAAAAAACCAATTCCCGAGTTGTTCCAAAATTCCTGATTTTTCACCTTCCTGCTGGGAGAAATCCTGGGGGAGGTTTGGGATGGGATTTCCCAATTCTGGGGTTTTTTGGGGGTTTTTTTGGCTCCTTGGGATGAAGATCCTGGGAATTTCTGGGATCCTGGGAAGTTCTGGAATCCTGGGAAATTTTGGGATCTGAAGATGCTGGAAAGTTCTGGAATCTCGGGAAGTTTTGGGATTTGAAGATCTTGGGAAGTTCTGGAATCCTGGGAAATTTTGGGATCTGAAGATGCTGGAAAGTTCTGGAATCCTGGGAAATTTTGGGATTTGAGGGTCCTGGGAAATTCTGGGATCCTGGAAAGTTCTGGAATCCCCGGAAGTTTTGGGATCTGAGAATCCTGGGGAGGAATTCTGGAATCTTGGGAATTTCTGGGATCTGAAGATCCTGGAAAGTTCTGGAATCCTGGGAGATTTTGGGATCTGAAGATCCTGGGAATTTCTGGAATCTTGAGAAGTTCCGGATCCTGTGAAACTCTGGGATCTGATTTGAGGATCCTGGAAAGTTCTGGGATCCTGGGAATTTTTGGGATCCTGGGAAATTCTGGGACCTGAAGATCTTGGAAAGTTCTGGGATCTGAAAATCCTGGGGAGGAGTTCTGGAATCTCAGGAATTTTTGGGATCTGAAGATCCTGGAAGGTTCTGGAATCCCAAGGATTTCTGGGACCTGAAGATCCTGGGGAGGAGTTTTGGGATCTCAGGAAGTTTTGGGATCTTGTGGAGTTCTGAGATCCAAAAATCTCGGGAATTTCTGGGATCTGAAGATCCTGACGAGGAATTCTGGGATCTTGGGGAGTTCTGGAATCCCGGGAATTTTTGGGATCCTGGAAAGTTCTGGAATCCTCAAGAGAAGTTCTGGGACCTCAAGAAGTTCCGGGCTCTGAAGATCCTGGAAAGTTCTGGAATCCTGGGAATTTCTGTGATCCTGTGGATTTTTGGGATCCTGGGAAATTCAGGAATCCTGAGAAGTTTTAGGATCTGAAGATCCTGGGGAGGAGTTCGGGGATCCAGGAAAGTTCTGGGATCTGAAAATCCTGGCGAAGAATTCTGGAATCCCGGAAAGTTCTGGAATCCTGGGAAATTTTGGGATCTGAAGATCCTGGGAAGTTCTGGGACCTCAAGAAGTTCCGGGACCTGAAGATCCTGGAAAGTTCTGGAATCTTGAGAAGTTCTGGGATCCTGGAAAGTTCTGGAATTCCAGGAATTCCTGTGGATTTCCATGACCTGAAGCTCCTGGGAATCTCCCCCAGTTCCATCAGGGATCCAAACTGGGACCAAACTGGGACCAAACTGGGAGAAAACAAAACGTTCCCAACTCTCGGCGTTTCCGTCGAAACCATCGCGGGGTTTGGAGAGGAGGAAAAAAATAAAAATAAAAATAAAAAAAATACAAATTTTGAAGCTCCTGACGACCCAAATTCTGCTCCGACGGATCCTCCTCGGGCTGGAATTCCGGGAAAAGGTGGAATTTTTGTAATTCCTGAAAATGAGGAATTTGTCCCTAAAAAAGTGGGATTTTTATAACCCTGAAAATGTGGAATTTGTCCCTGAAAATGAGGAATTTGTCCCCAAAAATGTGGAATTTGTCCCCAAAAATGTGGAATTTGTCCCCAAAAATGTGAGATTTTTATAACCCTGAAAATGAGGAATTTGTCCCCAAAATGAGGAATTTGTCCCCAAAATGTGGAATTTTTATAATCCTGAAAATGAGGAATTTGTCCCCAAAAAAGTGGAATTTGTCCCCAAAAATCCTTCCATGGGGGGGGATATTAAAGGTGACAATGACCCAAAATGAGGAAAAAAATCCCCAAAAAAATCAGGAAAAAACCTCCCAAAAAAATGAGAAATTCCTGAAAAAAATGAGAAATTCCAAAAAAAATCAGAAATTTCCCCCAAAAAATCAGAAATTTCCCCCAAAAAATCAGAAATTCCCCCCAAAAAATCAGAAATTCCCCCCAAAAAAAGAGAAATTTCCCCAAAAAATCAGAAATTTCCAAAAAAAATCAGAAATTCCCCCCAAAAAATCAGAAATTTCCCCAAAAAATCAGAAATTTCCCCAAAAAATCAGAAATTCCCCCCAAAAAATCAGAAATTTCCCCAAAAAATCAGAAATTTCCCCCCTAAAAAAATGATATTTCCATAAATAAATCAAATTGATTTTCCTCATCNAGAAATTCCCCCCCTAAAAAAATGATATTTCCATAAATAAATCAAATTGATTTTCCTCATCCTCCTCCTCCCTCTTTTTCCCAAATAAATCCAAAGAAAAACCTGGAAATTCCCAAATTTTTTTTTTTTCCACCCAGGGAATAAAATTATA
>SWJQ01001171.1:44982-55595 GCA_007252995.1 Zosterops borbonicus | reverse complement strand
AAAAAATGTGGTTTTTCCTAAAAAAAAGGGAATTTTTTCCCTAAAAAAAGGGAATTTTTTTTTCCTAAAAAATGTGGTTTTTCCCTAAAAAAAAAGGGGATTTTTTTTCCCCTAAAAAAGGGAATTTTTTCCCTAAAAAAAAAGGGATTTTTTTTTCCCTAAAAAAAGAGATTTTTTTTTTCATTAAAAATTGGCTTTTTTCCCCTAAAAAGTGGGACTTTTTTCCCTAAAAAAAAAATTATTTTTTCCCCTAAAAAAATTGCCTTTTCCTTTTTTTTCCATCCCACCTCAAACCTCCCTGGAAACCCCATTTCCCCCCAACCCAATAAACCATTAAAGGGCAATTAAAAGCAATTAAACCCTTAATTAACCCCTAATTACCCCCCTAATTAACCCCTAATACCCAAATATCGCCCATAAAAATCCCATTTTAATGTGGAAAAAAGGAAAAATATTTATTCTGATTTATCTTTATTATATTTATTTTCTCCCCAAATGAAAATAATTCCCTTTTTGATTTTTATTTTATTTTTATTTTTATTTGTTTTTCCTTCTCATTAAAGTGAGGAATTAAATTGGGTGAAAAGGAAATTCTCGGTNGAAAATATTTATTCTGATTTATCTTTATTATATTTATTTTCTCCCCTAAATGAAAATAATTCCCTTTTTGATTTTTATTTTATATTTATTTTTATTTGTTTTTCCTTCTCATTAAAGTGAGGAATTAAATTGGGTGAAAAGGAAATTCTCGGTTGGATTTTTTTCCAGTTTTAGTTCCTGGTGGGGAAAAAAAGAGCAAAAATTCAATTTTATTTTCAAAATATTTGGGATAAAGAAGTTGAAAAAATGGGATTTAGGAGCAAAAATTCCTGATTTTTTATCAAATATCTGAATTTAGCAGCAAAAATCACATTTTTTCAGGATATTTGGAATAAAGAACCTGAATAGGAGCAAAATTCCCAATTTTTTTTTAAATATTTGGAATAAATAAACTGAAAAAATGGGATTTAGGAGCAAAAATTCGTGATTTTTTCCAAAATATCTGAATTTAGCAGCAAAAATCCCAATTTTTTTTCAGAATATTTGGAATAAAGAACCTGAATAGGAGAAAAATTCCCAAATTTTTTCAAAATATTTGGAATAAATAAACTGAAAAAAAATGAGATTTAGGAGCAAAATTCCCAGATTTTTTTAAAAAATCTGAATTTAGCAGCAAAATTCCCATTTATTTTCAAAATATTTGGAATAAAGAGCCTGAAAAAATGGGATTTGGGAGCAAAATTCACATTTTTTTAGAATATTTGGAATAACGAAGGTGAATAGGAGCAAAATTCCCAATTTTTTTCAGGATATTTGGAATAAATAAACTGGAAAAAATGGGATTTAGGAGCAAAATTGGTGATTTTTTCCAAAATATTTGAATTTAGCAGCAAAAATCCCATTTATTCTCAAAATATTTGGAATAAATAAACTGGGAAAAATGAGATTTAGGAGCAAAATTCCAAAGGGGATTTTTGGGATTGGGAAAATTTTGGGATAAAATTCCAGGGGGGAAATTTCTGGGATTTCCAGGAGCCAAAATCCCAACCAAGAGCAGGAAAAAAAATCAATTTTTTTTATCCCAGTGAACTCTGGATTTTTATTTATTTTNTAATTTAATTTCAATTTTTTTGGCTCAAATCCTTTTTTTTTTTCTGGCACGAAGAATTTGGATGGAGATTTGAGGAGGGAGAGATGGAAAAGAGCTTTTTTTGGGAGAAAAAAAATAGAATTTAAAGCTAAAATCTGTTATTTTGATATTATTATTAAACCTCAACTTATTATTATTATTATTATTTTTAATTTTTTTCAAATAATTTCTCCCCGCCCTAATTAAATTTGCTTTTCCCCCCTTTTTTTATTTTTATATATAAATATAAAAAGCTTTTTTATTTATGGAAAACATCTGGGAATTCAGGGAAAATCTATTTTTTTAGGGAGGAGGAAAAAACATCAAAATATTTGGGATTTCCCAGGGGAGGAGGAGAAAAACCCCCAATTGTGGGGAAAAAATTGAATTTTTCTGGCTGGAAAATCGAGTTTTTTCCGCCCTTAGTTGTCCCTGGGTGGTTTTTCCAGGTTAAAAAGTGACTTGGTTGTGATTAATTAATTAATCCAATTAATCCAATTAATTAATCCAATTAATTAATCCAATTTGGGGGGATTTTTGGGAGGATTTTTGGGAGGATTTTTGGGGAATTTTTAGGGAATTTTTGAGGGGATTTTGGAGGAATTTTGGGAAAATTTTGAGGGATTTTTTTAGGGAATTTTTGGGGGGATTTTGGAGGGATTTTTGGTGGAATTTTGGGGAATTTTTGGAGAATTTTGGGGGATTTTTGGGGGGAATTTTGGGGGGATTTTGGGAGGATTTGGGGGGGATTTTGTGGGAATTTTGGGGGGAATTTTAGGGGAATTTTTAGGGAATTTTTGAGGGGACTTTGGGGGGGATTTTTTTGGAATTTTGGGGAATTTTGAGGGAAATTTTTAGGGATTTTTGGGGGGATTTTTTGGGAATTTTTGGGGAATTTTTAAGGAATTTGGGGGGGGATTTTGGGGGATTTTTGGGGGGAATTTTGGGGGATTTTTTGGGTAATTTGGGAGGAATTTTTTTGGGGAATTTTTGGGGAATTTTTTTGGGATTTTTGGGAAAATTTGGGGGGATTTTTTGGGTAATTTTGGGAAAATTTTGGGGGGTTTTTTGGGTAATTTTGGGGGAATTTTGGGGGGATTTGGGGGAAATTTGGGGGGAATTTTGGGGAATTTTTGAGGGAATTTTTAGGGGGATTTTTTTGGGGATTTTAGGGGATTTTTTGGGGGATTTTGTGGGAATTTGGGGGGAATTTTGGGGGGAACTTTGGGGAATTTTAGGGGAATTTGGGGGAAATTTTGGGGAAATTTTTGGGGAATTTGGGGGGAAATTTTGGGGGGATTTTTGGGGAAATTTTTGGGGAAATTTGGGGGGAATTTTGGGTCCCTCCAGGAGGGATTTGGGTCCTTGCAGGGACAACACTCCGGGGTGGCCAAATTCCTTTGGCTCTTTCAGCTCCAGGACTGGCCGGGAGCCCCGGAGCCTCAGGGGGAACATCCCAAAAACATCCCAAAAATATCCCAAAACATCCCAAAAACTCAGCCTTGGCCGGAATCCCAGGACGGGATTAATTAACCCTAATTAACCCTGGCAGGACCTTTGGGAGGGATGGCCTGGCCTGGATGGTTTTGGGATGTTTTGGGATGTTTTTGGGATGTTTTGGGATATTTTTGGGATGTTTTGGATGTTTCTGGGATGTTTTCTGATGTTTTTAGATTGTTTTGGGGATGTTTTGAGGGTATTTCTGGGATTTTTGGGTTGGTTTTGGGTTTGTTTGGATGTTTTTGGGATATTTTTGGGATGTTTTAGGATGTCTTGGGGATGTTTTTGGGGTGTTTTTTTTTAGATATTTTCGGGATTTTTTGGGATGTTTTTTAGATATTTTTGGGATGTTCTCTTCTCTTCCCTGCTGGCTCCTGGCAAGGTTGGAATGTGCCGGGCTTGGAGGTGACTTTTTCCAATTCCCATTTTATCCCATTACCTTTGTCCCATTCCCATTCATCCCATTTATCTCATTTATCCCATTTATCCCATTTATCCCATCCCCTTTAATCCATTCCCATTTATCCCATTCCCATTATCCCATTCCCATTCATCCCATTCATCCCATTCATCCCATTTATCCCATTTATCCCATTCCCATTTATTCCATTCCCCTTTATCCCATTTATCCCATTTATTTCCTTTATCCCATTTATTCCCTTTATCCCATTTATCCCAATTCCCATTCATCCCATTCATCCCATTCATCCCATTCATCCCATTTATCCCATTTATCCCATTTATCCCATTTATCCCATCCCCTTTAATCCATTCCCATTTATCCCATTCCCATTATCCCCTTTATCCCATTCCCCTTTATCCCATTATCCCCTTATCCCATTCNCCATTCCCCTTTATCCCATTCCCCTTATCCCATTCCCATTTATCCCATTTATCCCCTTTATCCCATTTATCCCATTTATCCCTTTTTTCCCTTTATCCCATTCCCATTTACCCCATTTCCTTTATCCCCTTTATCCCATTTATCCCATTTATCCCTTTTTTCCCTTTATCCCATTTATCCCCTTTATCCCATTTATCCCATTTTTCCCATTTTTCCCATTTTTCCCATTTATCCCATTTCCCCCATTTCCCCCATTCCCTGGGTGTCTCCAGGTGCTTCCAGAGCTTTTGGTGTTGGGAATTCTCCCCTGGAGGTCCCAAATCCCAAATCCCGGAGCTGCAGCTCTGGGTGGTCCCTGCCCCTCTCCAAAATTGAATTATCCCGATTTTCCTCCCGAATTATCCCGAATTATCCCGATTTTCCACGGGTTTGGCGCCGCTGGAGCCGCTCCAGGAACGCCCCTGGCCCCGGGCTTGGGTCCCTTTGGAATTCAGGGCCGGGAATGGGATTTTTACTGGGATTCGCTCGGGGTTTGTGTTGGGATTCACTCAGGAGCTTCAGCAGAAATGGGATTTTTATTGGGATTGATTTGGGATTTTTATTGGGATTGATTTGGGATTTTTATTGGGATTTACTCAGGATTTTCAGCAGAAATGGGATTTTTGCTGGGATTCCCTTGGGATTTTTATTGGGATTCACTCGGGATTTTTATAGGGATTTACTCAGGATTTTTATTGGGATTGATTTGGGATTTTTATAGGGATTGACTCAGGATTTTCAGCAGAAATGGGATTTTTATTGGGATTGATTTGGGATTTTTATTGGGATTGATTTGGGATTTTTATTGGGATTCACTCGGGGTTTGTATTGGGATTCACTCAAGAGCTTCAGCAGAAATGGGATTTTTTATTGGGATTGATTTGGGATTTTTATTGGGATTTACTCAGGATTTTCAGCAGAAATGGGATTTTTGCTGGGATTCCCTTGGGATTTTTATTGGGATTCACTCGGGATTTTTATAGGGATTTACTCAGGATTTTTATTGGGATTGATTTGGGATTTTTATAGGGATTGACTCAGGATTTTCAGCAGAAATGGGATTTTTATTGGGATTCCCTTGGGATTTTTATTGGGATTCACTCGGGATTTTTATAGGGATTCACTCTGGATTTTTCCTGGGATTCACTGGGGATTTTTATTGGGATTAACTCAAGGTTTTTATTGGGATTCACTGGGGATTTTTACTGGGATTCATTTGGGATTTTCACTGGGAGTGGGATTTTTATTTGGATTCACTCGGGGGTTTTATTGGGATTCACTCAGGATTTTCACTGGGAGTGGGATTTTTACTGGGATTCACTTTGGATTTTCAGCAGAAATGGGATTTTTAGTGGGATTCACTCAGGATTTTCATTGGAAATGGGGTTTTCATTGGGATTCACTCAGGATTTATATTCACTCGGGATTTTTATCAGGATTCACTCAGTGTTTTTATTGGAAACGGGAACTTTTATCGGGATTCACTCAGGATTTTTACTGAAATTCACTCACAATTTTCATTGTAAATCTGATTTTCATCGNTCATTGGGATTCACTCAGGATTTATATTCACTCGGGATTTTTATCAGGATTCACTCAGTGTTTTTATTGGAAACGGGAACTTTTATCGGGATTCACTCAGGATTTTTACTGAAATTCACTCAGTATTTTCACTGGAAATATGATTTTCATCAGGATTCACTCACGATTTTCAGCAGAAATGTGATTTTTATTGGGATTCACTCAGGATTTTTATTGGGAATCAGAGTTTTAATAGGGTTCATTCAGGATTTGCAGTAAAAATGGGATTTTTATTGGGATTCACTCACGATTTTCAGTAAAAATGTGATTTTTATTGGGATTCACTCAGGATTTTCATCAGGATTCACTCTTTATTTTCATCACTAACAGGATTTTCAGCAGGACGGAGCCGAGACAGCTCTGAGCACTTTCCCAGACTCCAAATCTGGCAGGAATTTTCAATCCTGGCAAATCCTCCTGGTCCTCCTCCTCCTTCCAGGACCTCCCTGAGCGGCCGGGCCTGTCCAGCTGCCTTTCCCATCCCTCCACCCCCGCCTGGCAATCCGGGAATTCTCCCTGCAGGAACCTTCTGGAACCTTCTCCAGGAGAAGNAAAAAAAAAAAAAAAATCCCAAATCCCACCCTAAAACCCAAAATTAACCCCCCTGGCTGCTGGTTCTGGGCCAGGGTTAATTAACAGGAATTAAAGGATTCATTAAGGTCTTGCTGAGAGCAGCAGAATTNGGGGTTTTTTTTTTTTTTTTTTGCTCGGGGTCATCCATCGATCCCGAAAAATTTATTCTCCCATTTCCAGGAAATGGTTCTGATCGATCCAGAGATAATTATGGCCCTCGAGGGGAGCAGGAAAGGGGGAAAATTCCCTCCCTGAGGCAGCAAAATTCCACAGAAAGTCAGGGCTGGTTCCATTCCCAGGAAACCCAGCTGGGAGTGGGGAAAAAGGGAAAAATCCCCAAAGTAAAAATCCCATTGGATTCTCAGCCCCCAGCCCCGTTTATCCCAAATTTCCCCGTTTATCCTCAATTCTTTAAACAGGAAAATCAGAATTTACGGCCTTTGGAGCCCAGGGAGGGTTTGGGAGCTGCTCCAGCTCCGGCCTTTCCTCCTCTCCCGGATTTTATTTTNTTTTTTTTTTTTTTTTTTTTTTTTGGCCAGCAGGATGCCGGGTGTCCATTTCATCCCAAATCTCCAATTCCTTTTTGTCTCTTCCTGTCCCTGGGAACCGGAGCCCCCGCAGCTGACACAGAGCAGGGAAAGCTCCGGCAGCTGGAAACTCCCAATCTGGGAAAATTCCCCCAAAAAGCTCCTCCCGGGGAGGGAAATGGGGCTCAGATTCCCCCGGTGCTTTGTTTGGGGAGAGGTGATGATTTCCCCGGGATGATCCCAAAAATACTGACCCAGTTTGGGGTCTGGAAGTGCCCCAAAAATACAGACCCAGTTTGGGATGTGGAAATGCCCCAAAAACAAACCCCAACCTTTGGGATCTGGAAGTGCTGGGGAAGAGAAAAGAGCTGCAGTTTCCTTTCAACTCTCATCAGGATCCCAAAATCACAGCCCCAACCCCTGGGATGTGGAACTCCCCAAAAAGCAAAGCCCCAGTTCCTGGGATCTGGAAATGCTGGGGAAGAGAAAAGAGCTGGGGTTTCCTCCCAGCCCCTCTGAGGATCCCAAAAACAGCCCAAACCTCTGTGATCTGGAAGTGCCCCAAAAACACACCCCAATCTTTGGGATCTGGAGATGCTGGGCAAGAGAAAGGAGCTGCAGTTTCCTTTCAATCCTCATCAGCATCCCAAAAACACAGCCCCAATCCCTGGGATCTGGAAGTCTTGGGGAAGAGAAAGGAGCTGGGGTTTCCTCCCTGTTCCCATCAGCATCCCAAAAATACAGCCCCAAACTCTGGGATCTGGAGATGCCCTAAAAACACAGCCCCAGTTTGGGATCTGGAAGTGCCCCAAAAACACAGCCCCAGTTCCTGAGATGTGGAAGTGTTTGGCAAGAGAAAGGAGCTGCGGTTTCCTCCCAGCCCCTCTGAGCATCCCAAAAACAGCCCCAACCTCTGGGATCTGGAGATGCCCCAAAAACACAGCCCCAGTTCCTGGGATCTGGAAGTGCTGGGGAAGAGAAAAGAGCTGCAGTTTCCTCCCAGCCCCTCTGAGCATCCCAAAAACAGCCCAAACCTCTGGGATCTGGAGATGCCCCAAAAACAAAGCCCCAGTTCCTGGGATCTGGAAGTGCTGGGCAAGAAAAAAGAGCTGGGGATTCCTCCCTGTTCCCATCAGCACCCCAAAAACACAGCCCCAGTTTGGGACCTGGAAGTGCCCCAAAAACACAGCCCCAGTTCCTGAGATGTGGAAATGCTGGGGAAGAGGAAGGAGCTGCGGTTTCCTTTCAACCCTCATCAGGATCCCAAAACCAGCCCCAACCCCAGGAATCTGGAAGTGCTGGGCAAGAAAAAGGAGCTGCAGTTTCCTTTCAATCCTCATCAGGATCCCAAAACACAGCCCCAACCTCTGGGATGTGGAACTCCCCAAAAAGCAAAGCCCCAGTTCCTGGGATCTGGAAATGCTGGGGAAGAGGAAAGAGCTGCAGTTTCCTCCCAGCCCCAACCCCTGGGATGTGGAACTGCTGGGCAAGAGAAAGGAGCTGGGATTTCCTCTCATCTCCTATCAGTATCCCAAAAACAGCCCCAACCCCTGGGATCTGGCAGTGTTTGGGATCTGGAGGTGCTGGGGAAGAGGAAGGAGCCGGGGTTTCCTCCCAGCCCCGCTCAGCATCCCCAAAGAGCCCCAGGCCCGTGAGAAAAGAGACAAATTGGGCCAGACCAAAAGTCAGAGCCGTGAACAAAAAGCTGAAACTGCCGGAAATGGGGCTCAGGTTTCCCCCGGGGCTTTGTTTGGGAAGAGCTGATGATTTCCCCGGGATGGTCCCGGCCTGGAGGGGATTTATGGACCATTAAAACCTCCCAGAGGTTTTTTTTCCCCTCCTCATCCTCAGCCGGGAGGTTTTTCCTGCCCAAAAGCTCCGGGATTTTTTCCTTCCTCCCAGCAAAGCCCTCCCAGCTCCTTCCAGCCTGGAATTCCCACACAATCCCTCCTGGAATTCCCACAAAATCCCTCCAGAATTCCCAAATCCCTCCTGGAATTCCCACATCCCTACTGGAATTCCCAAATCCCTCCAGAATTCCCACAAAATCCCTCCAGAATTCCCACAAAATAACTCCTGGAATTCCCACAAAATCCCTCCAGAATTCCCAAATTCCTCCTGGAATTCCCAAATCCCTCCAGAATTCCCAAATCCCTCCAGAATTCCCAAATCCCTCCTGGATTCCCACATCCCTCCTGGATTTCCCAAATCTCTCTGGAATTCCCAAATCCCTCCCTCCATCCCGGCCCATTCCAAAGGAATTCCTGGTTCTGGATCCCAAATCCCTCCTTGGCCCCTCCCAGGTGAGGATTTGGAGCTTTTTTGGGATTTCCCTCCATCCCTCTGGATCCCAAATCTCTCCCAGGGGGGGATTAAAGGCTCAGCCCCAACTCCAGAGGAGGAAATTGGAATTAAATCCATTTCCAGCAGCGCCTGCTGCCATCGGGGGAGGCTTTTGGGGGGTCATTCCCCAATTCCTGGGGGTCCTGGAAGGGGATCGGGGCCATTCCCCAATTCCTGGGGGTCCTGGAAGGGGATCGGGGCCATTCCCCAATTCCTGGGGGTCCTGGAAGGGGATCGGGGCCATTCCCCAATTCCTGGGGGTCCTGGAAGGGGATCGGGGCCGTTCCCCAATTCCTGGGGGTCCTGGAAGGGGATTGGGGCCATTCCCCAATTCCTGGGGGTCCTGGAAGGGGATGGGGGTTGTTCCCCAATTCCTGGGGGTCCTGGAAGGGGATGGGGGTCATTCCCCAATTCCCGGGGGTCCTGGAAGGGGATCAGGGCCGGGATGAGCTTCCCATGGGATATTTTTGGAACAATTCCCGGGGGCACAAAGCAGCTCCAGCTTTGCTCCAACTGGTTCCCATTATTGGGGAATGCGGCTCCATCTGGGAGCCAGGTTTGGCCTGGGGTGGGAGGGGGGATTTTGGGGAATTTGGGGGAAATTCGGGGGGTTTGGGGGGTGCTGATCCCACCCAGAGCTGCCCCTGGGATGGGGAATGTCTCCAAACCCTAAAAAATCCGGGGTGAAGGACCGGGAGAAAAAAAATGGGAATGTTTTGTTGGATGGAGCAGAAGGGATGGAGGAGGAAATGCCGGAGAGATTTGGGGGATTTTCAGCTGCGGCTGCTGCGAGCCCGGAGCCCCCCTGGGCCCTGGGGAACTCGACTTTCCCTTCCTGGTTTTCCTTTCCCTGTTTTCCTTTCCCAAATTTCCTTTCTCGATTTTCCTTTGCCAAACTTCCCTTCTCTGTTTTCCCTATCCGATTTTCCCTTCTTGATTTTCATCGCCTGTTTTCCCTTCCCTGTTTTCCTTTCCCAAATTTCCCTTCCCTGTTTTCCTTTCCTGATTTTCCCTTCCCCATTTTCCTTTCCCAAATTTCCCTTCCCTGTTTTCCCTTCCCAATTTTCCCTTCTCGATTTTCATCCCCTGGTTTTCCCTTCCCAACTTTCCTTTCTCAAATTTCCCTTCCTGGTTTTCCCTTCCAGATTTTCCCTTCTCGACTTTCCCTTCCCTGTTTTCCTTTCCCAAATTTCCATTCCCTGTTTTCCCTTCCCACTTTCCCCCCGGGGTTTGAGCGCAAAGCGCCTCCCATGAAGTTTAATTTGGAATTTTTATTCCCCATTTATTTTTATTTTTATTTTTTTTTCCCGGTGATTGCTGAGATTTCCCAGGGTCTGGAGCCGGGGAGGGGTTTGGGAAAATTCCAAATCCTGGGGATTTTTCCCGGTGGATCCAGCAGGGCTCTGTCCCTGCGGCCCCCCTGGCACCAGATGTGGATCCAGCAGCTCCAGCCCTCCCCAAACTCCCATAAAAAAGGGGGAAGGGGATTTTCCAGGGATTTTCTCCCAGCCCGTGTGAACATCAGGCTCCTTTCCAG
>SWJQ01001171.1:31962-42078 GCA_007252995.1 Zosterops borbonicus | reverse complement strand
GGATGAGAACAGGAATGGGAATGGAATGGAATGGAATGGGAATGGGGGAATGGGAACAGGGATAGGGATGAGAACAGGAATGGGAATGGAATGGGGATGGGAATGGGAATTGGAAATGGGAACGGGGAATGGGGATGGGAATTGGAAATGGGAACGGGGAATGGGATGGGAATGGGGGAATGGGAATGGAATGAGAATGGGAACAGGGATGGGAATGGGAGTGAGAATGGGAATGGGAATGGGGAAAGGACTGGGAAAGGGATTGGAATGGGAATGGGATGGGAATGTGGGAATGGGGGAATGGGAAGAGAATGGGAATAGAATGGGATGGGAATGGGACTGGAATGGAAATGCAATGGGGATGAAATGGGGATGGGAATAGAGAAAGGAATGGGAAATGGGAGTGGAATGGGAACGGGGATGAAATGGGATGGGAATGGGTAGTGGGAATGGGAATGGAATGGGGATGAAATGGGAATGGGAATAGGAATAGGAATGGAGTGGGAATGGGAATGGAGATGGGAATGGGAATGGAATGAGGATGGGAATATAAAGAAAATTAGGAAGAAAAAAGGCAGGAAAATCCCCTCAGGAAGGCGTTGAGGGCCTTTCCCCATCCCGGATTCCCATTTTTTGCGGGGGGACAGCGGGAAGAACCAGCGGGACGACGACAACGATGCTCTTTATTGGCATCCCAAGGATACACACGGACAAACTCCAACTCCCCCCGTGCACCCCCCCGGTTCATGCTGCCCCCAGACCCTCCCAAAATCCCCCCAAAATCCTTCTACTTCCTAAGAAATCCTGGAATCACACAGCGGGGAGTGGGGGGACACACGGGGTTTGTACGACACCAAACGAGCTCCGGCTTTGGCTTTGGTTTCCTTCCTGGATTTGGCTTTTTTAGGGGTTTTTTTTGGTGTTTCTTGGCGTTTTGTTTCCATTCCTTTCCCACAGCCGGGTGGGGATTTGGGTGATGAGTTTGTTCCCATTTCCCTCGGCCCTGGAAATCGGATTTTTGGGATTCTGGGTGTTGAGTTTGTTCCCATTTCCCTTGGCCCTGGAAATCGGATTTTTGGGATTCTGGGTGCTGGAATCCCTTTCCCGTGGCAATGGAAACCTGAGATGAGGCAGCAGAGTTCAGAGTTGTCCTGAGGAGGAGAATTCCCGGCGGGAGAGGCTCGGCCGGGTTGGATCATCCAGGAATTCCAGTTTGGATCCATCCGGGCATTTCATTCCAGGCGCCCTCAGTTTGTCCTGGAGTCGCTTTTTCCCAAAAAAATCCCAACTCCAGGGGAATGGGAGCAACTTGAAGATGATCAGGGATGGGATCCACCCCAAATCCAACTGAAATTCATCCCAAATCCATCCAAAATCCATCCCAAATTCATTCAAAATTCTTCCCAAATTCATCCAAAATCCATCCCAAATTCATTCAAAATTCTTCCCAAATTCATCCAAAATTCCTCCCAAATTCATCCAAAATTCTTCCCAAATTAATCTTAAGTTCATCCCAAATTCATCCCAAATTCATCCCAAATTTATCACAAATCCACCCCAAATCCATCCGAAATTCATCCAAAATTCCTCCCAAATTCATCTGAAATTTGTCCCAAATCTATTTCAAATTCCTCCCAAATCTATCCAAAATCCATCCCAAATCCAACCCAAATTCATCCCAAATCCAATCTATCCCAAATCCATCAGAAATTCATCCCAATTCTATCCCAAATTCATCCAAAATCCATCCAAAATTCATCCCAAATCCACCCCAAAACCATCCCAAATCCAATCTAACCCAAATGTACATGAAATTCATCCCAAATCCAACCCAAATTCACCCGAAATTAATCCCAAATTTATCACAAATCCATCCAAATTTCCTCCCAAATCTAACCCAAATTCATCCCAAATCCAATCTAACCCAAACTTATCCCAAATTTATCTGAAATTCATCCCAAATCCATCCCAAATCCATCCCAAACCCATCCCATTGTGTGTCTGGGTCTGGCAGGATTTGGAATGTGAGTGGAGTTGTAAATTTTGGGGTAAATTCCCCCAGATTTGAGCCACGGGAGGAGTTTGGGGCTCAGATTTGGGATTTTTTCCAGCGTTTCTGAGAGTTTCCATCCACGTCTGGCTCTTCCCAAGGGATTTGCAGGGCGGGAATAATCCCAAATCCTGGAGATCCAGACCCGGCCTGAGCTTTTCCATCATCCTGAGCACGGCAGGGACGGAAATTTCTGGAAGATTTTGGAGGATCCACGGGCTGGAGAGAAATTTCTGGAAGAATCCAAGTGCTGGAGGGAAATTTCTGGATGATTTTGGACAATTTGGAGGGAAAATTCTGGAAGATTTTGAAGGATCTCGATGCTGGAGGGAAATTTCTGGATGATTTTGGAGGATCTGGAGAGAAAATTCTGGAAGATTTTGAAGGATCTCAATGCTGGAGGGAAGTTTCTGGATGATTTTGGAGGATCCAAGTGCTGGGGGGAAATTTCCAGAAGATTTTGGAGGATTTTTTGGCGGATCTGGAGAGAAATTTCTGGATGATTTTGGAGGATCTGGAGGGAAATTTCCAGAAGATTTTGGAGGACGTGAAGGGAAATTTCCGGATGATTTTGGAGGATCTGGAGGGAAATTCCCAGAAGCTTTTGGAGGATCTGGAGGGAAATTCCTGGATAATTTTGAAGGACCCAAGTGCTGCAATCCCCCGGGCCAGGAGGACTCTGAGCTGCCCCGGGAACACCCAAACCCTGCCGAGGTCTCGGGGATTTTTGGGGAGGGTTAAAGGGATTTTTACCCCCCTGTGGAGTCTTTAAGGGCAGAAATGAGATTTGGGCCAGGAATTCCCGGCTGGAGGCGGGGAGGGGACAGGGCTGTCCCCAGGGAGGGGACACAGGGCATATGGGCAGAGTCTCTCCTGTGGGAATTCCCGGTCCTGGGATTTTGGGGATGGATCCAGAGGGGAGGGAGGGGACACACCCGGGACAGTGGGGACAGCGGGGAAAGCTCAGGGGACATCACCGGGAGCTTGGGGACAGCTCAGGGGACGTCACCAGGAGCTTGGGGACATCACTGGGAACTTGGGGACATCACTGGGAACTTGGGGACATCACCAGGAGCTCAGTGACATCACTGGGAGCTTGGTGACAGCTCAGGGGACATCTCCAGGAGCTTGGGGACATCACCAGGAGCTCGGTGACATCACTGGGAGGTCGGTGACAGTTCAGGGGACATTCCCTAGACCAGTGGCAGCTCAGGGGACATCACCAGGAGCATGGTGCCAGCTCAGGGGACATTCCCCAGGTTGGTGACAGCTCAGGGGACATCTCCAGGAGCTTGGGGACATCACTGGGAGCTTGGTGGCAGCTCAGGGGACATCTCCAGGAGCTTGGGGACATCACTGGGAGCTTGGTGGCAGCTCAGGGGACATCTCCAGGAGCTTGAGGACATCACCAGGAGCTCAGTGACATCGCCGGGAGATCGGTGACTGCTCAGGGGACATTCCCCAGGTTGGTGACAGCTCAGGGGACATCACCAGGAGCTTGGTGCCAGCTCAGAGGACATCCCTGGCCAGGTGGCAGCTCAGAGGACATCACCAGGAGCTCGGGGACACCTCAGGAGACATCCCTGTCCCAGTGTCACTCTCCACCTCACTCCGTTGGGCCCGAACCATCCCCAAAAATTCACTTTCATCTCAGTGCAGCGATGTCACCTCCCCGGGGATGTGCTGGGGTCACCCAAAGGGGACAGGGACCTGTGGGGACATTTCTGAGCCTCCTGTCACAGTGAGGGCACAGGAGGAGGAGGAGCCCTTCCCACAGGGGTGGGGACAATGGGGACAGCAGGGACAGTGGGGACAGAGAGGACACGGGGACAGGGGGGACATGGGGACATGGGGACAGAGGGGACATGGGGACAGAGGGGACATGGGGACAGAGGGACACAGGGACAGAGGGGACAGTGGGGACAGAGGGGACACGGGGATACGGGGACACGGATAGTGGGGACATGGGGACAGGGGGGACATGGCAACATGGACAGTGGGGACGCAGGGACACGGGGACATGGGGACAGTGCAATGGTGGCAGGGTGGCCTTGGATCCCTGTGGCTTGGGAACAGCNGGCCTTGGATCCCCGTGGCTTGGGAACAGCGGGGACAGCGGGGACAGTGGGGACAATGGGGACAAGGAGGAGCAGAGCCCTTGGGGGTGTCAGCACTTGCTCAGCGCTGTCACCTTCAGTGTCCCCTCAGTGTCCCCTACAGGGGGTGGCACCACCCCAAAATCCTCTCACAATTTGGGAATTTTGACACCCCCAAATGTCACAGTGTGGGACCCCCAGAGCCCCCCAGGGCTCCCAGCCTGGATTTTTTTGGGGAAAATCATCAGGATTTGGGGGCGGGCAGGAGGAAAAGGAGGGGCTGGGAGGGGGCTGAGGTCACTCCTGTGTGTCCGTCTGTCCATTTGTCCGTCTGTCCATCCTGCAGCCTCCCAGGGCTCTGAACGCTCCGGCCACAGCCGGGATTTGGGGTCACCTTCAGGGGTCGGGATTTGGGGTCAGGGTGGGGTTGAGCTCCCCCAGCACATCCAGGGGTCGGGATTTGGGGTCACCTTCAGGGGTCGGGATTTGGGGTCAGAGTGGGGCTGAGCCCCTTCAGCACATTCAAGGGCCAGGATTTGGGGTCAGAGTGGGGCTGAATCCCCCCAGTACCTTCAGAGATTGGGATTTGGGGTCAGGATGGGGCTGAGCCCCCACAACCCCTTTGAGGGTGAGGATTTGGGGTTATGATGGGGTTGAGCTGCCCCAACACCTCCACAGTCCAGGATTTGGGGTCAGGGTGAGGCTGAGCCCTTTCAACAAGTTCAAAGGTCGGGATTTGGGGTCAGGTTGGGGCTGGGATTTGGGGTCACTTCCAGGAGCCGGGATTTGGGGTCAGAGTAGAACTGAAACCCCCTCAACACCTCCTGGGGCTGGAATTTGGGGTCAGAGTAGAACTGAAACGCCACCGACACCTCCCAGGGCTGGGATTTGGGGTCAGGGTGAGGCTGAGCTGCCTCAACAAGTTCAAAGATTGGGATTTGGGATCAGAGCTGAACCTCCCCAGCACATCCAGGAACTGGGATTTGGGATCAGGATGGGGCTCAGCGCCCCCAGTACCTTCAGGGGTCAGAATTTGGGATCACAGTAGAACTGAAACCCCCCCGACACCTCCTGGGGCCGGGATTTGGGGTCAGGATGAGGCTGAGCCCTTTCAACAAGTTCAAAGGTCAGGATTTGGGGTCAGGATGGGGCTGAGCCCCCCAGCACATCCAGGAACCAGGATTTGGGATCAGAGTGGAACTGAAACCCCCCAACACCTCCTGGGGCCGGGATTTGGGATCAGGATGGAGTTGAACCCTTCCCAATACCTCCCGGGGTCAGGATTTGGGATCAGAGTAGAACTGAAACTCCCCAGCACATTTAGGGCCGGGATTTGGGGTCAGGGTGGGTCTGACCCCCCCAGCATATTTAGGGACCAGGATTTGGTATCAGGGTGGGTCTGAACCCCCCCAGCCCATTTAGGACCAGGATTTGGGGTCAGGGTGGGTCTGACCTCCTCCCTCCCAGTACCTTCAAGGGTCAGTATTTGGGGTCAGGATGGGGCTGACCCCACCCCAGCACATTTAGGGCCAGGATTTGGGATCAGGATGGGGCTGAGCCCCCCAAGNCAGGATTTGGTATCAGGGTGGGTCTGAACCCCCCCAGCCCATTTAGGACCAGGATTTGGGGTCAGGGTGGGTCTGACCTCCTCCCTCCCAGTACCTTCAAGGGTCAGTATTTGGGGTCAGGATGGGGCTGACCCCACCCCAGCACATTTAGGGCCAGGATTTGGGATCAGGATGGGGCTGAGCCCCCCAAGCACGTCCAGGGGCCAGGATTTGGGATCAGGATGGGTCTGACCCCCCCAGCCCATTTAGGAGCCAGGATTTAGGATCAGAGTAGAACTGAAAACCCCCAGCACATTTAAGACCAGGATTTAGGGTCAGGATGGGTCTGACCCTCCAGCACATTTAGGGGCTGGGGTTTGGGGTCACGTCCAGGGGCCAGGATTTGGGATCAGGATGGGTCTGACCCCCCCAGCCCATTTAGGGCCAGGCTTTGGGGTCAGAGTAGAACTGAAACCCCCCAGCACATTTAGGGCCAGCCTTTGGGGTCACTCTCAGGGGCTGCCCTGGCTGGGCTCGGGGAGCGCTCGGTACCCAAACCCAACCCCAAACCTCCACCTCCATCCCCCACTGACCCCGCTGACCCCAGGCCTGCCCCGCTGTCCCCCCAAAGCCCCCTGGGGTCCCGGGGAGCCCCCCCAGGCCGCCCTTCAGACGGGGGAGGTGGCGGTGGAGTCGCTGGCCAGGCTGTCGGCGATGTCCCCTCGCTGGGCTCGCCGCAGGGCCGCCAGCAGCGCCTCCAGCGTGGCCGAGTCCCGCCGGCCCCAGTGGTCAAGGAGGGCTCGGGCCGGCCGGTCCTGGCGGCCGAAGGAGTCCAGAGCCTCCTCCTTGTAGCCCAACTCTCCGGCCAGGTGTTTCCAGGTGTCCTCGGCCGAGCTGCTCAGCAGCTTCTCCACCTCGTCCTGCTTGGCTGGAGGGAGGGCCGTGTACGGGGTGCCCTCGGCCTTGGGGGCTGCTGGGGAGGGGAGAGGGGCTTGGATTCAGAGTGGGGAGAGTGTGTTTATCCTCCTGGTATGGCCCTGGGTGTTCTTGTGTGGCCCCGGTGTTCCTGGCCATTCCGTGTCCATCCCTTGTGTCCCTGGCCATCCCCAGTGTCGCTGGCCATTGTCCCTGTTCATCCCCAGTGTCCTTGTTCATCCCCAGTGTTCCTGTCCATCCCCCTGTGTCCACCTCTGGGTGTCCCTGTCCATCCCCTGTGACCATCCCCAGTGTCCCTGTCCATCCAAAGTGTCCCTGGCCATTGTCCCTGTCCATCCCCAGTGTCCCTGCCCTTCCTGGAGTGTTCCCGTCCATCCCTCTGTCCATCCCCAGTGTCCCTGTCCATTGTCCCTGTCCACCCTCCTGGCATATCCTGGGGTGTCCCTGTCCATCCCCAGTGTCCATCCCCAGTGTCCCTGGCCAGTGTCCTTGTCCATCCTCCCGGCACATCCCTGGGTGTTCTTGTTCATCCCCAGTGTTGCTGTCCATCCCAGAGTGTCCCTGTCCATTGTCCCTGTCCATTCCTTGGTGTCTCCACCCATCTCTGGGATGTCCCTGCCCACCCTGGGGTGTCCCTGTCCATCCCCAGGTGTCCCTGCCCACCCTGTGTCCCCCCCAGCCTGTCCCAGGGGTCTCCACTTGTCCCCTGGGTGCTCTGCCCACCCTGGGCTGTCCCAGATGTCCCCACCTGTCCCCTGGGTGTCCCTGTTCACTCCGGAATGTCCCTGCCCATTCCAGAGTGTCCCTGTCCACTCCAGGTGTTNCCGGAATGTCCCTGCCCATTCCAGAGTGTCCCTGCCCACCCCAGGCTGTCCCGGGGGTCCCCACCTGTCCCCTGGGTGTCCCTGTTCACTCCGGAATGTCCCTGTCCACTCCAGGTGTCCCTGCCCACCCCAGGATGTCCCTGCCCACCCCAGGCTGTCCCGGGGTCCCCACCTGTCCCCAGGGTGCCCTGCACACCCCAGGGTGACCCTGCCCATCCCAGACTGTCCCAGGGGGTCCCACCTGTCCCTGGGGGTCCCCACCTGTCCCCGGGGGTCCCTGCCCACCCCAGACTGTCCTGGGGTCCCCACCTGTCCCCAGGGTGACCCTGCCCCCCCCAGGCTGTCCCGGGGTCCCCACCTGTCCCCGGGGGTCCCTGCCCGGGGGGCTGCTGGTCGTGCAGGCTCTGGCTGTCCACGGAGATGCCGCTGTCGCTGTGCAGCTTCTCCCCCTCGGGGGACGGGGTCTGGTTCACCGGGCGGTTGTTGGCCCCCTGCTTGTTCTGCTTGCAGCTGTTCCACCTGTGGGGACAGGGACACCGGGGTGACATCCCTGAGGCTGGCAGGGGTTTGTCATCTTCCCTGGGGTTTGGCCCATTTTTGGTTTCTGTCCTGGTGCCAGGACAGGGGACAGGGCACAGGGCACAGTGACAGAGTCAGGGAGGGTGACAGGATGGGCAGGGGCAGGCAGGGGACAGGGGAAGGGACAGGGACAGACAGTGACAGGGCACAGGGACAGGGCACAGGGGCAGGGGACAGGGACAGTGCTGCAGTGGCTCCCCCACCCTGCTGCCACCTCCCTTTCCCCTCCCTCATCCTCCTCCCTCCTCACACAATTTGGGGACTCTCCCCGACCCGGCACCTTCAGTGGTGACAGCAGTGACAGAGTGACAGTGACACACCCAGAGCTGGCATCCCAGCCTTCCCCAGCCCCAAACCCCTGTCCCTGTCCCCATCCCCATGTCCCCATCCCTGTCCCCTCTGTGTCCCTTGTCCCGGTCCCCATCCCTGTCCCCATCCCCATGTCCCCCGTCCCTGTCCCCGCCGTGTCCCTTGTCCCTGCCCCATCCCATCCCTGTCTCTGTCCTGTCCCTTGTCTCTGCCCCATCCCATCCCTCCCCATCCCTGTCCCTGTCCCCGTGTCCCTATCCCTGTGTCCCTGTCCTTGTCCCTGCTGTGTCCCCATGTCCTCATCCCTGTCCCCATGTCCCCTATCCCTGTCGTGTCCCTTGTCCCTGTCCCTGCCCCATCCCATCCCATCCCTGTCCCTGTCCCCACCGTGTCCCTTGTCCCTGCCCCATCCCATCCCTATCTCTGTCCCCATCCCTGTCCCCACTGTGTCCCCATCCCTGTCCCTATCCCTGTGTCCCTGTCCCTGTCCCTGCTGTGTCCCCATGTCCCCATCCCTGTCCCCATGTCCCCTATCCCTGTCGTGTCCCTTGTCCCTGTCCCTGCCCCATCCCATCCCATTCCATCCCATCCCTGTCCCTGTCCCCACCGTGTCCCCTGTCCCTGTCCTGTCCCCATCCCTGTCCTGTCCTGTCCCCACCCTGTCCCTGTGTCCCCTGTCCCCGTGTCCCCGCACCTCTTGAAGGCGATGTAGGCCACCAGCCCCACCACGACGGCGGCCAGGATGGAGCAGTAGACGGGGATGAGGTTGTCGCTGCCCCCGTGGGTCACCACGGGCCGGGAGCTGCCCATGACGGTGGTGGCCGTGCCGGGGACAGCGGTGGCCGTGCTGGCCCCGCCCTCGGTGCCCGGAGGGTCCCTGGTGGTCACCTCGGGGCTCTCGGAGCCCCCCAGGGATGGGGTGGGTGTTGTCCAGCGAGGGTGGAGACCTGGAAAAAGGGGAGGGAAAATCAGGATTTGGGATGGGGGAGCCTGTGGGGGTCTCTTTTCGAGGGTGGGGGGGGTGTGGAGGTGACAGCAGTGACAGGAGAGGGACAGGGGTGTGACAGGGATGGGACAGGAACGGGACAGGGAAAGGACATGGACAAGGGAAGGGACAGGGATGGGATGGGGCAGGAACAGGGACAGGAGAAGTGACAGGGACAGAGACAGGGGACAGGGACAGGGACAGGGGACAGAGACAGGGGACAGGGACATACACAGGACAGGACAGGGACAGGACAGGGACAGGGACATACACAGGACAGGACAGGGACAAGGAGGGCGCCAGGACAGGCAGGGACAGGGACAGGGACAGGGGTGCAGTGGCTCCCCCCCCGCGCTGCCACCTCACCCTGGGACAAGCCAAAGCTGTCCCCTCCCCGGGGGTGGCTTTGTCAGCTCTGTCCCAGCGCTGCCTTCGCTCCAGCCCTGCAGCCCTTCCCAGCACAGCCCCCAAGTCCAGGGAATCCCCCCCAGCTTTCCCCCTGCACCCCAAACCCTCCCCAGGGCCGGGCTGAGGCACCCCAGGGCCCCAAACCCCTCAGGGAGCTGCTCCTGGAGTCTGGACCTGCCCCTGTCCCGGCCCTGCCACACCCGGGCGTGTCCCAGCAGTGGAAATGTTTGGGCTTGTCCCAGACGAGCAGCTGCCTCGTCCCATCCCTGGAAAAATCCACCTTGATCCTGTCCCACTGATCTCATCCCATCCCATCCCAGCTCATTGATCCCATCCGTTCCCACTGATCCCACTGATCCCATCCCATCCCATTGATCCCATC
>SWJQ01001171.1:10092-22331 GCA_007252995.1 Zosterops borbonicus | reverse complement strand
CTGTCCCCAGCCCCTCGGTGTCCCTGCCCTGTCCCTGCTGTCCCCAAACCCCTGGGTGTCCCTGCCCTGTGCCCGGGGGGGGATAGAGGCCCACACGTCTCCCATTAACCCGGCTCATCCCTCGCATTATCCTGAATTATTGATGGGCCCCATTAGAGCGGGGAAGTGGCCAGGAAAGGCTTTCGGCTGAGTGGGCACATTTACAGCAGCCCGAGCTTTCCGAGCCCAGCAATTACAGCTCAGGGATCCAAACCCGGCCCTCCCTCATCCCTCATCCCTCCCCCGGCTGCCAGCGATAAATAAATAAATCATCAAGCTTCAATCCGGGGGGGGCTGGAATGGGGGGGAAAAAGGGGGAAATTAGAGCAAATCCCCCCAGGTTTGGGAGTGGTGTCTGGCAGCTCCCCCAGGGAATTTGGCTTTGGGTGTAGAAGGTTTTATTTTATTTTTTTCCTAAATCATTGCCCTGGGAAGGAGTCCAAGGGAGTGCCCGGAGAGGCAGCTCGGGGGGTGGGAGGGGGTGCTCAGACCAAATTCTGAACCTGGGGGGTGGGGGGGGACCCCCAGCCCTGCCTGTGCCCCATTCCCAGCCCCAGGGGTGGGTGGGGACCCCCGGGGTGGGTGGGGACCCCCAGCCCTGCCCACATTCCTGAGGCTGTGCCAGGAGTGGAGTTGCCTCCACCTGCCCGGCCAGAGGGATCCAGGGGGATCCAGGGGGATCCAGGGCTGTCCAGGGGGATCCAGAGGGATCCAGGGGGATCCAGGGGGATCCAGGGCTGTCCAGAGGGATCCAGGGGGATCCAGGGGGATCACAGGGGTCCTCTCCCCATCCCAGCAAAGGATCTGCAGGTTTCCTTCCCTCCACACCCCGAAATCTCTCTCAGGGAATGGCTCAGGGTGGGGAGGTTTTCCCTTGGTGGGATCCAGATTTTGGTGGGATTTTGGTGGAATCCAGCCCTGGGGCTGGGGAGGATCTGTCTCTTGATGGGATCCAGCCCTCACTGGGATCCATCTGACACTGGGAACCTGCTCTCAATGGGATCCAGCCCCTGGTGAGATCCATCTGACACTGGGATCCATCACTCCCTGGGATCCATCTCACACTGGGATCCATCTGACACTGGGATCCAGCTCCTGGTGGGATCCATCCCCTGGTGGGATCAATCTGTCACTGGGATCCAGCTCCTGGTGGGATCCATCCCCTGGTGGGATCAATCCCTCCCTGGGATCCAGCTCCTGGTGGGATCCATCCCCTGGTGGGATCAATCCCTCCCTGGGATCCAGCTCCTGGTGGGATCCAGCCCCTGGTGGGATCAATCCCTCCCTGGGATCCAGCCCTGCCTGTGCTCCGTTTCCGGGCCGGGCTCAGGGATGCGGCTCCATCCATCGATCCCACAAGGGCTCTGAGGTATTTTTAGCCCTGCCCTGGCTCTGCTGTGTCCCTGCTCAGCTCCTCCAGCCTCCGGTGCCTCCTTCGCCTCCTCTGTCTCCTCTTCCTCCTCTCCCTCCTCTTCCTCCTCTCCCTCCTCTTCCTCCTCTCTCTCCTCTCCCTCCTGTGCCTCCTCCCCCTCCTCTTCCTCCTCTTCCTCCTCTCCCTCCCAGCCCCTCTCCAGCCCTTCCCCCTCCGCCCTCGCCCCCCTGGAGCCATCGGGGCTGGGCTGGCACCGACAGGGACAGGGACAGGGACAGTGACAGGGACAGTGACAGGAACAGTGACAGGGACAGTGACAGTGACAGCTCTGGGTGCTTCAGCCTGTGCAGGGCCCTGGGGTGATCCTGGCACTGTGTGAGTGACCCTGGAATTGTCTGAGAGTGATCCTGGCACTGTGTGACAACAATCCTGGCATGGTGTGACAATGATCCTGGCATTGTGTGACCAATCCTGGCACAGTGTGAGTGATCCTGGCATTGACAGTGATCCTGGCACTGTGAGAATGATCCTGGCACTGTGTGAGTGACCCTGGAATTGTCTGAGAGTGATCCTGGCACTGTGTGAGTGACCCTGGAATTGTCTGAGAGTGATCCTGGCACTATGTGACCAATCCTGGCATTTTCTGACCCCCATCTTGCCATTTTCTGACTCCAATCCTGGCCTTTTCTGATCCATCCCGGCACTCTGTGACTGATCCTGGCACTCTGTGTCCCATCCTGGCACTGTCTGACTGATCCTGGCATTATCAGACCAATCCTGGTATTGTCTGACAATGATCCTGGCACAGTGTGACCCATCCTGGCATTGTCTGAGAGTGATCCTGGCCCTGTGTGACCCATCCTGGCATTTTCTGACCCCAATCCTGGCCTTTTTCTGACTCCAATCCTGGCCTTTTCTGATCCATCCTGGCACTGTCTGACTGATCCTGGCACTGTCTAACCAATCCTGGAATTATCTGAGAGCGATCCTGGCACTGTGTGACCCATCCTGGCATTTTCTGACCCATCCTGGCATTGTCTGACAACAATCCTGGCACTCTGTGACTGATCCTGGCACTCTGTGTCCCATCCTGGCATTGTGTGTCCCATCCTGGCACTGTGTGAGTGATCCTGGCGTTATCAGACCCATCCTGGCATTTTCTGACCTCAATCCTGGCACTGTCTAACCAATCCTGGCATTGTGTGTCCAATCCTGGCACTGTGTGACCCTTCCTGACATTTTCTGACTCCGATTCTGCCATTATCAGACCAATCTTGGCATTGTGTGACCCATCCTGGCACTGTCTGACTGATCCTGGCACAGTGTGACCAATCCTGGCNGACCTCAATCCTGGCACTGTCTAACCAATCCTGGTATTGTCTGACAACGATCCTGGCCCTGTGTGACCAATCCTGGCATTTTCTGACCAATCCTGGCATTGTGTGTCCAATCCTGGCACTGTGTGACCCTTCCTGACATTTTCTGACTCCGATTCTGCCATTATCAGACCAATCTTGGCATTGTGTGACCCATCCTGGCACTGTCTGACTGATCCTGGCACAGTGTGACCAATCCTGGCATTGTCTGAGAGTGATCTTGGCCCTGTGTGACCAATCCTGGCATTTTCTGACCCCAATCCTGGCCTTTTTTTGACCAATCCTGGCCCTGTCTGACTGATCCTGGCACTGTGTGTCCCATCCTGATATTTCCAGCCAGCGATCCCATCCCTGCCCCTCCTCCATCCCTCCCTCGGGGCTCCCACTGACATTTCTGGAGCTTTTATGGACACGGGAATTGTGCCTGGAGAGCTCCTTTCCCTCCTTTCCCTCCCTCCTCTCCCTTCTCCCTTTGGCTGTTTTTATTTTGTGGCTTTTGGGAGGTTTGGAATAAAAATAAATAAACGGGAGATTATTTATTTTATTCCAAAATCCCCTGGGGTGGAGCTGGGGTCAGGCAGGGAGGGCTGGGGGAGTTTTTGGGGGTGGAGAGAGGGAGGGAACGAGGTTGGGAATGTGTTTGGGATCAAATCCCAGCCCGGGGAGAGGAGGGAGGACAGGGAGGAGCTTTGGAGGGAGGCGGGTGTCCCAAAGCCCAAATATCTCAAATCCCAAATATCGCAAATGTCTCAAATCCCAAATAGCTCAAATCCCAAATATCGCAAATGTCTCAAATCCCAAATAGCTCAAATCCCAAATATTGCAAATATCCCAAATCTCAAACATCTCAAATCCCAAATATCGCAAATATCCCAAATCTCAAACATCTCAAATCCCAAATCTCAAATATCCCAAATCTCAAATATCTCAAATATCCCAAATTTAAGATATTAGGATTAAATTTTATTTAAATATTATCATTTAAATATTGATGGAAAAATCCATGAAAATTAAAATTCAGAGAATTAAACCAGAGCTTTTCCTGCCTGACCTCCCTCTACCTGCCTGGCCCTTTATGTGACCAAAACAGCGACCCAGGGGTGACTTGGGTGACCCTTGTGGACCCTTGGGTGACCCTCGGGGACCCTTGGGGCCACTTGGGGACCCTTGGGGACACTTGGGTGACCCTTGGGGCCACTCGGGGACCCTTGGGGACACTTGGATGACCCTTGTGGACCCTTGGGGACACTCGGGGCCACTCAGTGACCCTTGGGGACTCTTGGGTCACCCTTGTGGACCCTTGTGGACCCTTGGATGACCCTTGGGTGACCCTTGGGGCCACCTGGGGACCCTTGGGTGACCCTCNTGACCCTCGGGGACCCTTGGGGCCACTTGGGGACCCTTGGGGACACTTGGGTGACCCTTGGGGCCACTCGGGGACCCTTGGGGACACTTGGATGACCCTTGTGGACCCTTGGGGACACTCGGGGCCACTCGGTCACCCTTGGGGACTCCTGGGTCACCCTCGGGGACCCTTGTGGACCTTTGTGGACCCTCAGGGACCCTTGAGTGATACTTGGGTGACCCTCGGGAACCTTAGGTGACCCTTGGGGACTCTTGGGTGATACTTGGGTGACCCTTGTGGACCCTTGTGGACCCTTGGGGACCCTTGGGGACCCTTGGGGACACTTGTGGACACTCAGAAACCCTTGTGGACCCTTGAGGACACTCGGGGACACTTGAGTGACCCTTGGAAGACCCTTGGATGACCCTTGGGTGACCCTTGTGGACACTTGGAGACCCTTGGTGACCCTTGGGTGACACTTGGGGCCACTCAGGAACCCTTGGGGACTCTTGGGGCCACTCGGTGACCCTTGGGGACTCCTGGGTCACCCTTGGGAACCCTTAGGGACCCTCAGGGACCCTTGGGGCCACTCGGGGCCACTCGGGAACCCTTGTGGACCCTTGGGTGACCCTTGGGGACACTCGGGGACCCTTGTGGACCCTTGGGTGACCCTTGTGGACCCTTGTGGACCCTTGGGTGACCCTTGGGGACCCTCAGGAACCCTTGAATGATACTTGGGTGACCCTCGAGGACCCTTGTGGACCCTTGGGTGACCCTTGGGCACCCTTTGATGACCCTGGGGACCCTTTGATGACCCTTGGTGACCCTTGGGTGACCCCTGGACACCCTTGGGTGACCCTGTGGGTACTCACTGTCCAGGCAGGGCTCACAGACGGTCTGGTTGACCCCGCAGGGCTGCGCCACCCCCTCGCCCACGGAGCAGCTCCGGCAGCACTCGCCGCCCGCCGTGAACAGCCCGGACAGACACGCGTCCTCGGAGCCGCCCTGGGGGGAAAAATAAATATATTTAATATCGTATAATGTTGTTTTGGTTGGTAGAAATGTAATATTATATTGTTCTGGTTGTTGTAATAAAGTTTGGCTTTGTCGAATGAATGCTGTGTGTATATTTTATTATTATGTGTATGTTTATATATATTTTATTATATGTATATTTATGTACATTTTATTATTATATGTATATTTATCTATATTTTATTATATGTATCTTTATATACATATTATTACTATATGTATATTTATGTCTATTTTATTATTATGTGTGTGTTTAGATGCATTTTATTATTATATGTGTATTTATGTCTATTTTATTATTATGTGTGTATTTATATATATTATGTGTATATTTATATGCATTTTATTATTATATGTATATTTATGCATATTTTATTATTATTTGTGTATTTATATATTTTTATTATATGTATATTTATATACATATTATTATATGTATATTTATTTATATATTATTATGTGTGTATTTATATATATTTTATTATATGTATCTTTATATACATTTTATTATTATATGTTTATTTATCTATATTTTATTATTATGCGTGTGTTTAGATGCATTTTATTATTATATGTGTATTTATATATATTTTTATTATTATATGTGTAATTATATTGTATTATGTTTTGTTAACAGGGTTTAAAAAGGTGATAAATGTGTATTTTTATCAAATAAATACTACATGTATGTACAAAATGAATACTGTATGTATATTTATATACATTTTATTATTCTATGTATATCTATATGCATTTTATATGTATATTTATATGCACTTTATTAATTTTTATTAATTATTATTGAATTAATTCACTCCTCAGGAAAGACACAGGTGCCACCCCGGGGGGAGGTGACACTGGGAGGGAAGGGGCTGCTCTGGGGACATCCCATTTGTCATAAATACTGATTTTTTTTTGCAGAAAAAAGCGATTTTCCAGACAAAATTCCCTCCTCAGTAAATAAACCCAACCGAGTTTTGGGTCTGGGGGGTTCCTGGGGTGGTGTGGCCTCTTGTCCCTCACCTTGGCCACCTCCCCTGGGGTGTCACCGAGGAGGGTCTGGGGAGGGGAGAGGAGAAATCCCTGCCTGGAATTGGGGTCTGGGGCTCACCTGTGCCCCAAAAACCCACCGGGCACCAGAAATGATGAACTGAGGGAGCACCAGGAGCTTTGGTGACCTCCTTGTCTGGTGTCACCTCCCTTGGTGTCACCTGTCCCTGGGGGTCACCTCTGCAGCCCAGGGAAAGGGAGAGGAGAAATCCCTGCCTGGAATTGGGGTCTGGGGCTCACCTGTGCCCCCAAAACCCACCGGGCACCAGAAATGATGAACTGAGGGAGCACCAGGAGCTTTGGTGACCTTCCTGCCCCTGGGGGTCACCTCTGCACCCCGGGAAAGGGGGAGAGGAGAAACCCCTGCCTGGAATCACAAATATCAAATATCCCGAATATCCCAAACCTCAAATATCAAATCTCCCAAATATCAAATATCCCAAACCCCAAATATCAAATATCCCAAATATCCCAAATATCAAATATCCCAAACCCCAAATATCCCAAATCCCAAATCCCGAATATCCCAAATATCAAATATCCCAAATCCCAAACCCCAAATATCAAATATCCAAATCCCAAATATTTGGGGGTACCCCTGTACCCCCAAGACCCTCCAGGGCACCAGAAATGATGAACTGAGGGAGCACCAGGAGCTTTGGTGACCTCCCTGCCCCTGGGGGTCACCTCTGCACCCCGGGAAAGGGGGAGATACCCCCCAAAAACCCCTCCTGGCGCAGACCGGGGGGCTCAGGGACCCCCACCCTGCCCATCCCAGCCCCCTCCGCTCTCAGCCCGTGCNATATCAAATATCCCAAATATCCCAAATATCAAATATCCCAAACCCCAAATATCCCAAATCCCAAATCCCGAATATCCCAAATATCAAATATCCCAAATCCCAAACCCCAAATATCAAATATCCAAATCCCAAATATTTGGGGGTACCCCTGTACCCCCAAGACCCTCCAGGGCACCAGAAATGATGAACTGAGGGAGCACCAGGAGCTTTGGTGACCTCCCTGCCCCTGGGGGTCACCTCTGCACCCCGGGAAAGGGGGAGATACCCCCCAAAAACCCCTCCTGGCGCAGACCGGGGGGCTCAGGGACCCCCACCCTGCCCATCCCAGCCCCCTCCGCTCTCAGCCCGTGCCTTCCCCACCCACCCAGGGCTGATTTTTTGGCTCTGCAGCCGGGGAGAAGGAGGGGGCAGGAGATGCTCGGGGGAGCATCTGGCGGCCTCGTCAGCGCCTTGGCCGCGTCCCCGCGCCGGGCTCGGGGCGGCCGCTGGGGCTCCGCATCCGGCGGGGCCGAGACAATGGAGCGCCAATTGCAGGCGGCTGAATGACAAAGTGCTCCGGTTACCCCGGAGGGAGGGAGGGAGGGGAGGGAGGGGAGGGGAGGCGGCCGCTCCCCCCCCGCGCCAGCCCGGCCTGGCAGCCCCTGCTCCAGACCCTTTGCCCGGATAATCTACCCGGATCCTTTTCCAGACCCTTTTCCCAAACCCTTTTCCCATATAATTTCCCAGACCCTTTTCCCAGATCTTTTTTCAGACCCTTTTCCCAGATAATTTACCCAGATCCTCTTCCCAGATCTTTTTTCAAACCCTTTTCCCAGATCCTTTTCCTGGGCTCTTTTCCTAGACCCTTTCCCAGGTCTTTTTTCCTGACCCTTTTCCCAGACCCTTTTCCCAAACCCTTTTCCCAAACCCTTTTCCCAGACCCTTTTCCCAGACCTTTTCCCATATATTTTCCGAAACCCTTTTCCCAGATCCTTTTCCCAGGCTCTTTTCCCATATAATTTCCCAGACCCTTTTCCCAGGCTCTTTTTTCAGGATCTTTACCCAGATCCTTTCCCCAGGTCCTTTTCCTGGGCTCTTTTTCCAGACCCTCTTTCCAAACCCTTTCCCAGACCCTTTTCCTAGGCTCTTTTTTCAGGATCTTTACACAGACCCTTTTCCCAGCCCCCTTTTTTTTCCCAGGTCCTTTTCCCAGGCTCTTTCTTCAGGATCTTTTCCCAGATCTTTTTTCCAGACCCTTTTCCAAGACCCTCTTTCCAGATCCTTTTCCCAGACCCTTTTTCCAAACCCTTTTCCCAGGCTCTTTCTTCACTATCTTTTCCCAGCCCCTTTCCCCCAGGTCCTTTTCCCAGGCTCTTTTTCCAGACCCTTTTTCCAGACCCTCTTTCCAGATCCTTTTCCCAGACCCTTTTTCCAAGCTTATTCTCCAGACCCTCAGACCCTTTTCCCAGGCCCTTTTCCAGATCATTTTCCCAGGCTCTTTCTTCAGGATCTTTTTCCAGACCCCTTTTCCAGCCCCTTTCCCCGGGCTCTTTTTTCCAGACCCTTTTCCCATGTTCGTTTCCCACACTCTTTTTCCAGGCTCATTCTCCAGACCCTTTTCCCAGGCCCTTTCTTCAGGATCTTTTTCCAGACCCTTTATTCCAGGCCCCTTTTTCCATCCCCTTTCCCCAGATCCTTTTCCCAGGCTCATTTTCCAGACCCTTTTCCGAGACCCTTTTTCCAGCCCCTTTTCCCAGCCCACTCTGGGTGAGCAGGAGGAATTGGAATATTGGGAATCCTCCCAGCCCCCCAAACATCACCTGGGGAAGGGTTTGGGGTGGGGCAGTGGCCACACACCCCTGGAGCATCCCATGATCCCACGGCTTCCTGTGATCCCAGAGCATCCCAGGATCCCAGAGCTTCCCATGATCCAGAACTTCCAAATCTCCCCAGAGCATCCCAAGATCCCAGGGCTTCCTGTGATCCCAGAACATCCCAGGATCCCAGAGCTTCCAGATCTCCCAGAAAATCCTGTGATCCCAGAGCATCCTGAGATCCCAGAGCTTCAAGTGATCCTGGAACATCCAGTGATCCCAGAGCTCCCCATGATCACAGACCATCCTGTGATCCCAGATCTTCCAGAGCTTCCAGATCTCCCAAATCATCCCACAATCCCAGATCTCCCCTCTCCTTGATCTCCCCTCTCCTGGATCCCCCAATCCTGGATATCTCCCTTTTCTCCTGGATCTCCCATCTCTCCCAAATCATTCCACAATCCCAGATCTTCCTTTCCTCCTGGATCTCGCAGCTATCCCAGAAGATCCCGTACAATCCAGGATTTCCCATCTCTCCCAGAGGATCTCCCATCTCTCCCAGTTCATCCCACAATCCCAGATCTCCCATCTCTCCCAGAGGGTCTCCCATCTATCCCAGAGGATCCCACAATCCCAGATCTCCATCTTTCCTGGATCTCCCATCTCTCCTGGAACTCCCATCTCTCCCAGAGGATCTCTCATCTCTCCTGAATTTTCCCACGATCCCGGATCTCCCATCTCTCCCAAATCATTCCACAATCCAGGATCTACCATCCCTCCTGGATCCCCCCTCTCCTGGATCTCCCATCTCTCCCAAATCATTCCACAATCCAGGATCTACCATCCCTCCTGGATCCCCCCTCTCCTGGATCTCCCATCTCTCCCAAATCATTCCACAATCCAGGATCTACCATCCCTCCTGGATCCCCCCTCTCCTGGATCTCCCATCTCTCCCAAATCATTCCACAATCCAGGATCTACCATCCCTCCTGGATCCCCCCTCTCCTGGATCTCCCATCTCTCCCAAATCATTCCACAATCCAGGATCTACCATCCCTCCTGGATCCCCCCTCTCCTGGATCTCCCATCTCTCCCAAATCATTCCACAATCCAGGATCTACCATCCCTCCTGGATCCCCCCTCTCCTGGATCTCCCATCTCTCCCAGAGGATCCCACAATCCCAGATCTCCCATCTCTCAAATCATCCCACAATCCTGGATCTCCCATCTCTCCCGGATCTCTCATCTCTCCCAGAGGATCTCCCAGATGATCCCACAATCCCAGATCTCCCATCTCTCAAATCATCCCACAATCCTGGATCCCCCCTCTCTCCCAGAGGATCCCAGATCTCCCATCTCTCCCCACCTCAGGCAGCCTGGCTGTGCCCATCCCCACTGTCCAGCCCCTTGTCCCCTTCCCCTGCCCCCAGACCCCTCAGAAAACACCAATTCCCGGCTCCAGGTGCAGCTTTTCCTCTCTCCCGGCCTTTCCCCCGGGGGCTCGGGGGGCTGGGAGCCCCCCCAGGGCCGGGAAGGGGCACCTGGGCCGCGTTAGGGCCGCGCGTTATTAACGGTGACAAAGCCATAAAACATCCCCCACAGCTGGGCCACACCTCGGGAAAGCTTTAAATTGATTTTTTTAGAGCCTGGGGGAGGGTTTGGAGGGGGAACTGCTGGTCCAGGAGGGGCTGAACCCCAAAATCCTGGCGGTTCCCAGAATTTGGGGAGCTCAGGGAGCTCAGGGCGAGGAGGATCTGCTGCTCCAGGGATGGGCAGGGCAGGTACAGAGGGGAGAAAGGGGGTCTGGGGGTCTTGGGGGGTCCTGGGGGGTCTTGGGGGGTCCTGGGGGTCTTGGGGGGTCCTGGGGGTCCCCAGGTGAGGAGATTTTGGGGTACGGAGGGTCCTGGAGGATGTCAGGGGTCCCCAGGGTGTGGGGGGTTCCACGGTGTGGGGGGTCTCTGGTGGTCCCAGGGGGTCCTGGCACCTCTGGGGTCCCCCCAGGACACCCCCAGCCCCCCGAGGTGACCCCCCAGCCCAGGGAAGTGACAATTTGGGGACAATGACAATGTCGGGATCCATCCATCCCCTGTCCCTCCCGCTGTCCCTGGGGGGGGGTTTGATGTGGAAAGACCCCCCAGACCCCCCTCAGCTCCTCAATTCCACCTTTAACCTCCTGTCCGAGGGCTTGACCCCTCCCTGGAGACCCCCAAAAAATCCTGGACCCCAAAAAAAACCAACCTGGACCCCCCTGGGCTTTCCCCTCTCTGCTCTCCCCCCTCTCTGTGCCCTGAAGTTGGTTTTTATTTTATTTTATTTTATTTTATTTTATTTTATTTTATTTTATTTTATTTTGGTCTGGGGCGCAGGGCGAGGGAGGAAAAGGCTCCTTTTGGAGGGAGAGTTTGGAGCCGGGAAAATCCGGGGGAGGTTTTTGGGGGGGTCTGGGGGGGCTCCCCTCGGGCTGAGCCTCCGTCACCTTTTACAGGGACAGAACTGGGGGCTGTGGGACCCCCCAAACCCCACCCGGGTCCCCGAGACCCCCAAAGAGCCCTGCCAGACCCCCCCGGGGGGTCCCCGGTACCTCTGGGACCCCCAAACCCCCAGTGATGCCTCCAGGACCCCCAAAACCCCCCCCAGTGATGTCTCCGGACCCCCCAGTGACGCCTCCAGGACCCCCCAAACCCCCCAGTGGCTCCTCCAGGACCCTCCATCCCACCCCTCCGGTACCTCCAGCCGCTCCCAGCCGTGTCCCCATTGCTGCCTGTGCTGTCCCCGACCCCTCCCCAGCCCAGGACCCCCTAAACCCCCCCAGTGACTCCTCCAGGACCCCCCAAACCCCCCCAGTGACTCCTCCAGAACCCTCCAGGACCCCCCGCCCGTTTTCTCGGGGGTCGCTCCCGGTCCCGCCGGGATCCCCATCCCCATCCCCGCCGGGGCTCGGGGGGCTCGGGGGGCTCGGGGGGCTCGGGGGGCTCGGGGGGCTCGGGGGGCTCGGGGGGCTCGGGGGGCTCGGGGGGCTCGGTTCCCCGCACTCACCGCGGGCAGCAGCAGCAGCAGGAGCGGCAGGAGCGGCGGGGGCAGCGCGGCCATGGCCGGGGAGGGGGAGAGGAGCGGGGACAGCCGGGCTGTGCCCCCCAGCTCTGCCCCAGCTCTGCCCCAGCTCTGCCCCGGGCTGTGCCGGGCTCTGCCTCTGCCTCTGCCTCGGGCGGCCAGAAAAGGGCTGCGAGTCCCTCCTGCTCCTCCTCCTCCTCCTCCGACCCGCCCTCGGAGCATCGCCCAGCCCGCGCCCTGCTCTGCTGCTGCTGCCGCCGCACAAAGCCTGGACCATCCCAGGGACCCCCCAGGGACCCCCCCGGGACCCCCCCGAGACCCCCCCCAGGGACCCCCCCGGGACCCCCCCGGACCCCCCCCAGGGACCCCCCCGGGA